>LR812534.1:22669179-22821679 GCA_903798195.1 Danio kyathit | reverse complement strand
TCTACGGAAATTAGAAAAATCAGTTCTGTGATTCATGTCCAATCAAATCGCGCATAGAAAGTAAACCTCAAGACATGCAGCAAACTGTTTGGAGGCATTAAAAGTGTTCAAGAAGATGTCCAAAATATTTACACGCAATTACTCAGAGACTGTTTAGACTGCATGTTACTGATGAGAAGATGACGGATGCTTACTGTATGATGACTGAAATTGCTTTTAACATTAACTAAAAGCACTACAGAATGTTAAGTTTACACGCACACAAGCACAAATTACATGTAAACGCATCAGCTTTTTAATGCGTAATATTAAAAAGGGCTACTTGTAATATTTACAACAGATACTTTTACTCTACTTGCACTACATTTTTGGGCAAGTAAAGGTACTTGAGTAGAATTTGTCAGTACTCTTTCCACCACTGCTAATCATTATTAATGCTCTTTTGTTGGTTTGATTGTTTTAGCAGTTCTAATTTGTTGTGCTAAAGTTCTGATAAAGTGATATGATGATCTGCTAAATGATAAATTTTCTGTAAAGTGCTCTGTAAATGTCCATATTTCACCGTTGATGTGCACATGAAGAGTTGCCATCTAAAAATTTCTTCTTAAATTAGCATTTCTTTCAGACTTCTATGTTTACGTTTAGATATTTCACTTCAAACACAACAACAAGCACCAATTCAATGGCATGAATTACTGACTCACACACATGAGTAGGGCTGCACAATATTATAAAGAAAAAACTGACATTGCAACATTTTCTGCTATATAAAGTTGAAGTCAGAATTGTTAGCCCCCCTTTGATTGTTTTGTTCTTTTTTTAAATATTTCCCTAATGGTGTTTAACAGAGCAAGGACATTTTCACAGTATGTCTGATAATATTTTTTTCTTCTGAAGAAAGTCTTATTTGATTTTATTTCGGCTAGAATATAAGCAATTGAATTTTTTTCTGAACCATTTTAAGGTCAAATTTATTAGCCCCTTTAAGTTAATTCTTTTTCCGACTGTCTTCAGAACAAACCATTGTTATACAATTACTTGCCTAATTACCCTAACCTGCCTAGTTAACCTAATTAACCTAGTTAAGCCTTTAAATGTCACTTTAAGCTGTATAGAAGTGTCTTGAAAAATATCTAGTAAAATATTATTTACTATCATCATAGCAAAGATAAAATAATTCAGTTATTAGAAATGAGTTATTAAAACTATTATGTTTAGAAATGTGTTGAAAAAAAATCTTCTCTCTGTTAAACAGAAATTGGGGAAAAAATAAACAGGGGGGCTAATAATTCAGTGGGCTAATAATTCTGACTTCAACTGTATATTGCGATATGAATATAGTTTCACAAGATGACACTGATTTGGAGTGTTTTGTAGGGGAGTGCATCTGCATAAAATACACAGAATTATACAAAATAAAAAAGCACATATACAAAGCTAAAATTTTAATAAAAAATACATGTTTTTTGGTAGAGTCGACCAGTATTGAAGTATAGAAATTCAATATGTAAAATGTAAAATAACACTGCAAATAGACTTTATTGTATTAAATAATTAAACACAAGTAATCTTTGATAAAGCTGCAATCTTTATATTTTTATGTGCCCAGATGGTTTAAGTTTACTTGAAAACTTACAGTCACAGGTCTTTAAAAACACTTCCAAATAATAGTATTTCATATTATTAGATTAGGGTTAAACTTTGTATGTTTTGAACTGTGTTTTCTGGTTAATTATAATCCCAATTTGACATTGCAGATCCGCATACATTGCGATATCGATGCTAAGATGATCTATTTTTCAGTCCTACAAAAGAGCCTGAGAAAAATAATCCTTTTAGAAGAAGTTTTCAGACAGTGCTATCAATCAGATGGCTTTTGCATCTCTTCACATATTCCATCACAACTTCTCAGAATTAGATGTATTTACACCAACAGACTTATTGATGCAACTAGGCATGGGACGAAAACCGTTTTCAAGGTACACCATGGTTTGGAAAAGTCAAGGTTTTAAAACCACCAAAATTTTCTGCTATACCGTTCTGCAAGATTTTTTATTTACATTTTTTTTAGGACAACAGTATCTCCAGCAGAAAAAAAAATATCTAAAGATGCTGTGTTTTGGAAACAAATGAAGACTAGCAGAAGTCAATGATTCATTTGAATTATTTAACCTGACATGTTTACTGCTCCAAAATATTTTTTTAAAAAATATATTGTGTTCAAAGGGGAAAAAAGTTTTAGTTTTTTCACCCAGACAGTTAAAAACAATATGTTTTAGAGCAGTGATCATAATACCGTGAAACCGTGATATTTTTATCCAAGCTTATCATACCGTCAAAATCTTATACCAGCCCATGCCTAAATGCAACAGTACATCTCAATTCAATGGGTTATTCAAAAACCTGCAGACAACAATGGGCATACTGTAGTATAAACAGAAACGTATCCACTCCTTTATTCTACTAAATTCAAAACTCATGCATCAAGTTTACCCAAAAATATTTTTTTCCACCTTGTTGAACACAAAATAAGATATTTTGATTAACTGGTAGACATTTATAAACATTATGTTGTAAGAAACATTATGAAAGTCAATGGCTATTGGTTTGCAACATTTTTCAAATGATCAATTCAAAGAAGGGTGAATAAATGATGACAGTATTTTCCTTTTTGGGTGAATTTTCTTAAATAAATGACACAGTTTTTAAGTCAAGAAGTTAAAGAGTGTCGCTTTTTAATAAAATCACTACATTATTTTTTTACTACATTATTATAAGGTTTTTTACATTTTAACCAGGGTGTATGCATTTTTTTATATATCCACTCAGTGACATCTGGTGTAGACTTGATTAAAATGAGCCCTGTATAGAGTAGTGCAGCTGTTCACACTCACCTCTGTGATCATTTTGCCGCGGGTTTTGTTCCTTTCGCGGTGATTAGCTCGTTTCTGTTTCTGCTGGAGCACCCGCTCTCTGGTGGTTCGGTACTCAAGAGCAAACTCACTCAGAATCTTGCTGAAGCGGTGGACACTCACTTCTCTAATGGCGTATGGTGGGTGGCCCAGAAACAGCAGGAATGAGTGAAACCTAGAAATCAAACACACCGGTGAGGAGAAAATCAAATGAACCGACAGCTTTGCAAAATGATTCATTGCTTTGAAGTGTTTGAAACAGTGAGACCAGAGGGGTATTGCACAAAAGTAGAATTAAGAAAGCCAGGATAATAGGAAAAGTGTGGCTTGACCTAGTTTAATCAACAAATCTTGGCTTAGTCTGTTGCAAGTCTGCTGATTCAGGATGAAAACCCAGATAGCATACGAATGTGGGCCACTTTAGGCAGTTATGCAGCACTCATCGTCTTCCTTTGGCCCAGATAAAATGAATGTGAGCCTGAAGTGGCCCACCTGTACAATGCCAAAAGGGGGCCAAAGATTCCAATTTATACAGTACATGGGCCATTTAAGACAAAGATTCTGCACTTATGGCAAAATGTAATTTGAATGTGAGCCTGTTTAATGTGGCCCATTTGGAAAATAGTAAATTTGATCCAAATGACAGAGGACAAATGTGGGCCTCAGTTGGCAAAAATGTGGCAGTCATTTAAGGGTAATCTGGGTCTAAACCCAAAGTGGCTGACATGTGTAGGTGCAAATGTGGCCCAGTTGTCTAAAGACATATGCCACTTTTGGCAAATATTTGGCACAGTAAGCTCTGGCTAATCTACCTGTGAGGCTAAAGTGGCCCAGAGAAAATATGACAAATGTGGCCCAGTTATTTTAAAACATATGTGGGCCACTTTTGGTGAATATTCGGCACAGTAAGCTCTGGCTAATGTGGCTGTTAGCCTAAAGTGGCCCAGAGAAGATATGGCAAATGTGGCGCAGTTATCGAAAAACATATGCATAACACTTTTGGCAAATATTCGGAACAGTAAGGGGACATAAAAGGGGTGATAATTATAGAGGTCAAACCATAGCTCTTTGACATGGCAGATATGGGTAGTTATATACACTGTAAACCTTTTTGTTGTAAATTTACAGATTAAAACTGGCAGCTGGATTGTCAGCAACATACTGTGTTTTGCAGCTCAAACGTTTAAGTTAATTTATTGGTTTTTAAAAATTTAGAAGGATTTAACATAAAACTATTAAGTTGCCCCCTCAAAAAACAAGACTTGAATTGTGTTGGTTTGGCTCATTTTAAATAAGTAGTTTAAACAAACAGCAAACATAATTGCTTAGGTGTTATACACTTGAACACGTACATATTTTTAATTCTAATGGTTGATAAAATATAATGTAAACGAAGTGACTGTGAATACATTAATTCAGTAGGATCACTATCACTAGGATTCATCTCAGACTATTTGCTAGCCTTCTCTAGAGAGGCTAAATCTCTGCTTTCATGCAAATGATTGTAAAAATCAGCCAGGATAGTTTGAAATCTGCAAAACACCTCTGCTCATCAACAACAAACAAAGCAAAACATTCAAAATACATTTTACACATCAAAAATGTAAAAAAAAAAAAAAAAAAAAAAAAAAATATATATATATATATATATATATATATATATATATTAGTGGTGGGCCGTTATCGGCGTTAACGTGCTGCGTTGACGCAAGACTCTTATCGCACAATAAAAAAAATATCGCTGTTAATCTATTCTCAAAGTTGGGTGAGAGCTGGGTCTTTTCTACACAAGCTATCATGACTTTCACCTTGATAGTTTAGCGCAGATGTATACCTGACCGGTGAGCCGTCTGGGAAAGAAGTGCCTCTCTGAATCAAATCAGCAGGATGCCTGACTCTAACTGCAGTTAAGCAGTTTCAGTTTAACTCACGAACATTTAATTCATGCCTTCGCGACAAACTGGGGTATTAGACACAAATAAATGAGTAAGGACAGGTGAGAGTGTTATGGAATTTAATAACGCACGCCAAATGAAAAGAAAAAAAACTTCCGCATTTCGCGATGTGTGTGTGTGTGTGTGTGTTTGTGTGTGTGCGTCTGTGTGTCTGTGCGGTCCTTTACTGAAAGCCGCCTGTGGATCTTGTCGGAAAATATGGCGAAAAGTCCTACATGACAGGAATAGTTTGTCCCTAATATCTGCATACTCCACGTCTCAATTCCATTTCTGTTTAGTTCAGTTATGACTTTAGTCGCATTAAATAATCAAAAATCGCTGTTTACATGGTAGACTCTTAATCAGAGTATTGTTTTAATCATATTAAAATCGTATTAAAGTATTGTTGCCCATGTAACAATACTTTAATACGATTTTAATATGATACTCAATGTTTGACACATCGTCAGGGCTCTGTGAATTTGCCTTTGCGAAGCAGCATTTTCTGTATGTACGTACATCAAAAGCAAGTATGAAATCACTGTTTGGAGCTTATGTAGGCCTACAGTTCAACATTCATGTTTAACTGAATAAACAGTTAGTAAACACAAGTACATCTTATTGAACATCATTTATTTTCATCACCAATTATCATAGTAGAACAGTTTCTCAAGCAGTTTGTGATGCATTTTGGAAACAGGAGATGAGCCCCTGGTCTAATGAGTCATCTGGCTTGAGAAACCCATTCTCAAAGACTTATTATTTGGGTAGCACACATATTCTGAATGCCTTCGGCAGAATTCAAATGAGCCATTTTAATCCAGATTAATCTAGATTAAAAAAATTAATCTATGCCCACCTATAATATATATACAGTTGAAGTCAGAATTATTAGCCCACTGAATTATTAGCACCCCTGTTTATTTTTTCCCCCAATTTCTGTTTAACGGAGAGAAGATTTTCTCAACACATTTCTAAACATAATAGTTTTAATAACTTATTTCTAATAAATGATTTATTTTATCTTTGCCATGATGACAGTAAATAATATTTTACTAGATATTTTTCAAGACACTTCTATACAGTTTAAAGTGACATTTAAAGGCTTAACTAGGTTAATTAGGTAACTAGGCAGTTTAGGGTAATTAGGCAAGTTATTGTATAATGATGGTTTGTTCTGTAGACAATTGAAAAAAAAATTAGCTTAAAGGGGCTAATAATTTTTACTTTAAAAAGTTTAAAAAAAAAAATTAAAACTGCTTTTATTCTAGCCAAAATAAAACAAATAAGACTTTCTCCAGAAGAAAAAATATTATTAGACATAGTGTGAAAATTTCCTTGCTCTGTTAAACATCATTTGGGAAACATTTAAAAAAGAAAAAAAAATCAAAGGGGGGCTAATAATTCTGACTTCAACTGTATATGTATATATATATATATATATATGTGTATATATATATATATATATATATATATATATATATATATATATATATATATATATATATATATATATATATATATATATATATATATATATATATATATATATATATATATATATATATATATATATAATTACTGAAGGTATAAACAATTATATTTGGTTTTAAATCTAGTAAAAAAAACTTTTAGGGTGCTTTCACACTTGGTTCAATTGCCTGGACCACACTAAAGCTCGATTGTTCATATTGTCTTTTTTCCTTCTGAACCCCGGTACGCTTACGTCATCGAGTAGCTGTTGCTAGGTGACGGACACAAAGCAAAGCGGCAAAATATAAAGACGTCCGCACATCATGGTCGTTCTGCTTTAACTGAATCTTTTGGTTTTGGACGTACAGAAAGCGACTCGCGTCCACCTGCCTTAAAAAATATTATTAACGTTTAGAACAGCACTCGATGTCTGCAGAAACTGTTTTTAGAGGAGACAAACAGACATTATCATTGTGCTTGCCCTGGCTCAGTCCCGCTTATCACCAAGGTACAGTACATGATACACAGACACACACACACACACGAATGAACGTTATGAAAACTAAAGTTTGTACTTCTGCTGGTGATTCACTTCCGTTATTTGGTATGATTGCATTCATACCAGAAGTGAACCGGACCAGTGTTTGCGTGAACCGTACCCCAGACCACCTCTTTCAGGCCCTCGGGTACAGTTCGTGGGTGTGCACCCAAGTTCAATAGACACGTTCACCAAATGTACCGTATTCTGACGTCAAACGAACCCAGGTGCGGACCAAAATGGCTAGTGTGAAAGGACCCTTAATATCACAGCCTGACTACTTTATATATTATATTTCAAGTGTATTTCTCATAAACAAAGATTGGATTTGTAAAACTAATGAGATTTGTGTAAAAAGCACCTGTTTATGATACGGCGATGGACAATTTTAAGGATAATGATTCTTCCTGCACAGTCTTTGAGGAAGTCAGACATTCGCTGTTTAAGGGCTGGTTTGATCTCGTGTTTGGAGATGACCTTCAGGTGGTCCCAGGATGCTTTGCAGCGCCGTTCCATTTGACACAGGTTTTCCTGAAGCTGATCAAAGTCGACCTGGGAAAGACAAAATCGGTAATCAACATCTCAGGATGACATGCATATTGTCATTGTTTGTACCCTGGAGTCTGACATAATAAAAATCTGTATTTTGGTTGGTTCATGTTAATAATTATTGTAGTCAACTAATAAAACTAGGAATTAAAATGACCCTGGAAACAGTATGAAAAATGTAATATTTTCAATTAAACTTTTAGGTTTATTTTTGCACTACTGTTTAGATGTTGTTGTTTTATCGATAGAAGTGCTTTCACCTCATTTTCTTGTCCTCTCCCAACCATATTAATAAAAACAATTAAAAAAAAAACCCCATAAAAACATAAAAAGGTTCTTGCAAACGATAATTCCCCTTACCTTAGCAGAGCGAGTTATGGCTCCAATCTCAGAGTAAAGATCTGTGCTGTCCGGAAACTTCTCCACAACAATGGAGCAGACGTGATGCAGTAGAGACTGTTTGTGAACTGTGTCCTTCACTTCAGGAACTTTCTCTAGATAACTCAACTCAAAGCCTTTAGCCTGAAAATAAACAAACAAATAAATAAGCAAGTAAATATATGTTTGATATGTGTTTGGTTTGGTATGCATGTGTATCGAACACACACCATTTATTTATTTTTTTAACCACTGCACATGCATTTGAAACTCCGAATTTAATGTATCTCCATTTTAATGAATTGCTTCTTAAATCCCAAACTTAATCTATTAATCACAACAATCTTGTGTAATGCAAGTCACATCTTTCAAATTCTGTTAATTTTATCAAAAAGGTCTGTATATGAGTGAAGTTTTGACATTCATGTTGCATCACTGTATAAATGCCTCAGTTTAAATGTTAGCACAACACAAATGAATGTGATCATACACACTTGTTTACTTTTAGTTATAGCACCAATTAAACATAAAACCTCATCTAGTTTCAAACATTAAAAAGGCTAAATGTCATACAGCATTAATTTTCCTCATGCAAGTCATTCAGTCTTTATAGTTCAACTGACTATATTTTACTTCACCTGTTAATGATGTCTGAAAGTAGCAGCATGCGAGGAATGCATTATCAATTTAAATGTATGTGCACATTACAGAAGTTGAAAAAAAAGGATATTGTATACTTTAATTGCTTTGTGTGAACCTTAATAATACAAACTATAAAAAGTACTTTTTGCTAAGTGTTCATATATTTTTATATATATACAGTAGAAAATGTACTAAATGTCTTCATGGAACCTGATCATTACTTAAAATTCCAATGCTTTATTGCATAAAAAATATATATATATATAATTTTGGCCTACACAATGCAACCCCTATGCAAAAAAGGACTGGATTTGTGGTCCAGTGGCTATATACAGTTGAACTCAGAATTATTAGCCCCCCTTTGAATTATTTTTTCTTTTTTAAATATTTACCAAATGATATTTAACAAAGCAGGGAATTTTTTACAGTATGTCTGATATTATTTTTTCTTCTGGAGAAAGTCTTATTTGTTTTATTTCGGCAAGAATAAAAGCAGTCTTAAACTTTTTAAACACCATTTTAAGGACAAAATTATTAGCCACTTTAAGCTATATTTTTTTCGATAGTCTACAAACCACCATCATACAATAACTTGCCTAATTACCCTAACCTGCCTAGTTAACCTAATTAATCTAGTTAAGGCTTTAAATGTCACTTTAAGCTGTATAGAAGTGTCTTAAAAAATATATAGTAAAATATTATTTACTGTCATCATGGCAAAGATAAAATAAATCAGTTATTAGAAATGAGTTATTAAAGCTATTATATTTAGAAATGTGTTGAAAAAATCTTCTCTCTGTTAAACAGAAATTGGGAAAAAAATAAACAGGGGGGCAAATAATTCAGGGGGGTAATAGTTCTGACTGCAACTGTGTATATGTATATATGTATGTATGTATATATACAGTTACAGTTATATATATGTTAGGGGTGTAACGGATCATGGTTGATCTGTGATCCGTACAGATCACAACCCACAGTTCGAAACGCACGTGACCCTTGGATTAATAACTTTTTTTAATTCGTAGGTTAATCCAATGTATATAATAATTACAGAGAGATTGCCTCCTGCGTCATTCAAATCATGTGTTTGAAAGCATTTGGTTTCCCTGTAAAATAAAATGATGACGGAAAAAGTTGTGATGGGACCAACCTAAATGCTTTCTTAGAATATTAATTAAAGGAGTTTTCTGTCACTGTTTGTTTAGTCTGCATTAATGCATTGAGTGTAAAGATGCACAATTAAACATTAAAAGATTGTGATCTCAATTCAAAACCGCGCAACATGAATGATAAATGATAATGATTTGAATATGTTTATTAATCCTTCGAAGCACTGCATTCAAATCTGCATTTAATCAAGAGGGATTCAGTTTTTACACTTTTTCACTTAGTTACAAACAATTAAATAACACAGAAGTACTGGGAGAATAGTTTATAGCTCAGATATAAATACTGATGTTTACAGTAAAGATTAAAATTACCGTTTAATGGAACTTGACGCTGGTGATTGTTGTAGCAGTTACATTGTGTAACCAATGGTTGGCTACGAGCAACCATCAAAATTATGTCACTGGCTAGGTTTTTAAAAATGATCCACCTATAATAAAACATGAAGTTTTATGTGTGAATTGTTGAAATATTCATTGAAAATAAATATGATATGTTGTACAATATGTTAAATTTCTATATTTAGCATTATCAGCAACAGTAGCAAAGATCATTTTTTTGTTTTGAATATTTTCCTTTTTTCTTAATTTTTATTTTTATTAAAATTACTGGTTTGTTTAATTACTGTTTGTTGAAGCCAATGGCTTTTGCGATAATAGTTTTGTATAAAGGGAAAGCAATTGACATTTGTCTCCTCCCTTTTTTGCTGACCTGAAGAATGGTCCGAACCGTGAGATATATAACCGTATATATCGAGCCATGTGACAAAACTCACTGGAAAAGCTTCATATCAGACAAATCTGAATGTCTAAATATGTGCAGATGAAATGACCTCTGATGTGGAAAATCACATGCACCTTGAGAACATTAGTCACTGGATCTGGTCCATCCTCAAATCATTTCCTAAAAAAGAGCTCAGTTTGACTTTATTTTGATGCAGTTTAGTTGATTAGCATCAGTTTCATTAAGATAAGGGCACTTTGAACATGTGCAGCGTCTATGCGCAGCTCCCATGATGATTCTGGCCAATGCTTCATTGACACATGCTTCACAAAATCTCAATCCTGACCGCAGATCTGCAAGGCACGGCACAGTTGCGGAATGGAGAAATCCCTACAGACGTGACATGACTCTCGCTCACTTTGTTCTGCTGCCCATGTTCAATGGTTTACAGTAACAAATGAAATTTCATGCCAAACTCACCACCTTATCAGGTTTATCTCCTTTAACCTTTTTAACATGATTGAGATCTAAGTGAATTCAGCAGACAGACAGATGGAGATAGAGAGATTAGAGCTTGAAAGAAGAGACTTTTCTGGAACTCACATTGGTCCCGTTGAGAAAGTTGCCTATAGCTAGCAGAGTCGAAAGGATGGAGCATAATGTTTTATTCTTTTCTAATTGGTCCATGCCCTCTTTTAGGTCCTGTAGTGGTTCTGCTACTTCCTGAGGGAGAGAGATAGGCAGAATGGATTAGAAATAAATAGCCTCTGGAAAAGAATTCATGTACGTAACCTTAACTTTAAATGCTGTACCAACAAAGTAGTAAAACTATTCATCATATAATAAAATCTCAGTCCTCTTAACATTGATATAAAACAAATAAATAATAAAAAATAAACTAGGATTTATGTTTGTATATTAAAGATCATTTTCAACATATTTCAATATTGCTTTAAGCTTTATTTAACAATACTGATAATATACACTATTGTATTTTCTTTTTTTTTAAGGAATTTGTACTTTTATTGAACAAGGACATAATATTTTGATTAAAAGTGATACTAATAAGAAAATATACATTTTTAAAGAATTCTACAGTTCCTTTTAACTTTACATCTATTAAAGAATCCTACAAATGTTTTTAATATTGATAATAAAAGGATCAATTGACACTGAAGACTAAAGTAACTGGCTGTTAAATATTGTCTAAATTATCTTAAAAACTTTTGAATAGTAGCGTATTATATTACATTATTCTTTATATGCAATACATTATAATAACTACTACAAAATTCTTATATTCATGCAGACATATAATTATTTATGCATATTATTGCAATATATTTACCATATATTAACTCAGTCAATGTTTTTATAATTTTATTTTATTTGTTTTAAAGTAATGTAAAAATTTAATTCAGTCAGGAATGTATTTTCTTTTCCCTTGTGTAGTTTGGTTGATATTTTATGAGGCTGAGCATGTCAAACAAACTATGTTTAGTTGGGAAATCTTAATGATGCATATATGCATGGTTAAGTTTGATTTTGTTAGTTGAAATTAGCATTGATCTATCAGAACAGAGCTGCAACAACAATTTGGGGTCACAACACACTAGTTAAGATTCCTTGCTGATATTGGAGCATAAGACAGGTCAAACACAACCAACCCCAAATCACCATGATGTCATTTCATTTGCATTAAGGCCCGGTCAAACAAAATTTATATGGATCCTGCAATGGTCACTTGTTACATAAAATCACACTGCAGCATCTTTATTTAAAAACATCCAAAATCTAAAAATATGCCATTATTGTAAGTCACCATTCACACAGAATGCATCTTTGTGTTTAAAAACACAAGATGCATTGCTTATTTTTTTAAAAAGAGGTATCTCATCAAAGTCCCTATAATGCAAGTCATTTCACTTGACGGCCATCTTTCAAACACCTCTTAATCTTGCAAGTGCAGCTCCTATCTCTTTTAACAGGAGAAACATCGAACTCTCCAAAACAAGTTTGACAAGCTTACAATTCTAAATGTAGGAATCAATCAAAAAGTAATTATTTTTTTCAGGTTGCCCAAGATAATGTGCATGCTCACACAAGCGGGAAACCTTTGGGAGGGGAACTTCAATGCTATGTGGAAAAACTTCCACTATGGGGAAATGTATGGAAAATGCCATAATGATTGAACCTTACCTTTGCCTCCGATGAGAGGTTTGCCAGGCAAGAGAAAGAGTGAGCGCACCTGCATCACTAGAGGCGCGGTCTTCCAACGTGTTCCCTGGTCCTTACTTATTCCACTTCAACAGAAGATTTACCGATTTAGATATATTTTTCGGGAGTCACAAATGCGTCTAGATAATTCTAGGACATTAATACGACAGTACGTTGGGAAAGCGTGCAGTCCCAAAAGGGAGGACGCTCTGGAGGCCACCTGCTACCCAAGTAGGGAGATTGGTGGCGAGAGAGCATATGGACTAGCCCTGAGAAGGGGGAGTACAGATATGAATATAAGATGGTTAGCGGTGAGGGAAGACACAGGTCAGCCTGTGAGGGGGGACTGCACCGTGGCAGTATAAGCATATGGGATTGCACATAGCGGGCACCTATACCCAGAATGCAGGCTGACCAGTGGGCATACCAACAACGTAACGGGCCAGCACCTGACTCCTCCACTGAGTCAGATGCTGGGGGCCTCGGAGGAATATCTGCAGGGTTCGCCAAGCGGGGAACTTTACACAAAGTGACAAAGTGAATAAACGCACGTATCTCAGTGTTAGAGAGAATGGCGCAGCAAGCGTTTTACAACACCTAACCGAATTTCTCATTCACCGCGTGAGGAAATCGATTCCCCTCAAGATTAATAAATCTCGCAATAGGTGTCGCCCAGCCCGCAGCTCTACAATGTCTGTTAGAGAGGCGCCGCGTGCTAACGCCCAAAAGGATGCGCGCACTCACTCTTGGGGGACACGGCTTGCCCTGGCTCAGATGAGTGAGGGAGATGGCTTCCACTGTTCAGTGGGTATGTTCCAACCTCTATTTGGATACGGCACTTCCCTTCTCCTGATCACCGTAACAGATGAAGTGCTGAGTACGGTCTGTATAATACGCAAAGCGCGAAGGCACTCAGGCCTGTAGGAATGAGGGGTTGTTTCAGGGGCTGAGGGTGCGGTGACACAGCACAGTGACAGTCACTCTGTGTGTGCCCGCGTGCCATGCGCGTCTGGGGACTCGATCGTGAAGCCAGAGAGCGGTCTTACATCCCCGCCGATGGATGGCCCATTGTATCCGACTGCACCGCTGTGAATTCCTGGGTGAATCCACCATCGGTGTCACCGAACAGACCTGACTAGTATATGGGGGAGTCAAGAAAGTGAACTTTTTCCAGGTTTAGCCCAAGGTGGTGCTCCTGGACCACTAATGTGGCCATCGTCCTTCCCAGGGCACGTGCAGCAGACTTGAGGTCCGTGGAGCTCAGTCGGCTGAGGTGGGGGGCTTGTAACAAGCCTGGGTCGGAACCACCCTCATGCAGCTGGGCCAGAGCGTGCGCATGGACCCTAGCGTGCAGGGTGGAAGCAGCCTGCCCGTGGCTGTGTGGGCTCTGGCTCGGAGAGAGGCAGAAGACTGACACGCCTTGGATGGGAGATGAGACTGACACCAACAGAAGGAGGCACCACGCGGGCCCGTGATGGCACTCTCAATTTTGGGAATCGACTCATTCTCCCTGGCTGCTCCACCATCAGGAGTGGTGAGGCGGGGGCGCATGCAGATTGGGCAGAGAAAGGTGCTCTCCAAGAATGTGTGAGCCCACTGTGCACTTCCGGGAAGAAAGGGATGGGAGGCTAGAAGATCTTGCCTTTTTAGTCCTCCACATACACCTATCTAGTTGGTCCAGCTGCAGGGCTGGGGGATAAACCATCTCCAGGCCGGCGGCCAGAGCAGCCCGGGAAAACATGGCTATCATGTCTGTTTCTAGATCTGCCGCCCGCGCTCGCTCCCGAGGGGAGGGAGTGGAGGGAGGGGATCCTTCATCAGACCATGACACCCTATCCTCCGATGCAGCGGTGGACATCTGAGCCTCGGTGTCATCAAGTGAGAGGGCGGCCATCCGAGGATGGAGCGCTTCTCTCACTCGAAGCTTGGATGGAGAGCGTGGAGAAGAGAGAGGTCTGCAAGCCCGAGGGTGGCAGATTTACTCCCTCTGTAACCCTCAGATCGGCCCGAGTGCTCGTGCCCATCATCCGAGGACAGGAAACCACCGCATCCAGAAACACACAGCCGGAGCGACGTCTTGAAAAAGACCCGCTGCACGACCGTGTTGTTCTTTTAGGAAATTCGCAACAATACATACCGCTCTGGAGGACAGGACCCAATCGACTCTCTCAGAAGGCTGCTGAAGTCTCTGAAGTGAAAATGATGCTTTGGCTTTGCTCGCACTGTGCTTTTATAGCCAAATTAATTGCAACGAGCATCAGCTGCGCAAGCTGAAGCTGCCAACTCATTGGCATTTCATTGGCCCGTTTACATACTCTTTCAGATGATTGGCTTTCTGAATGAAATCCCCATAGTGGAAGTTTCCACATAGCATTGAAGTTCCCCTCCCGAAGGGGAACTAATCTATATGAGTACTGTGAACTTCATTTAAGTTGAAGTAATGAGGTATTTAATTAACTCTTTACCCATAACACTGAGTTCAAAATTCTTTTCAAATGAGTAAAACTAACTTTCAGTAAATTTTGAGTTAACTACACTCATTTCATTTGATAAAGTTGACTGTTGGGTTTTACAGTGTAAGATTCCTGTACATTTGCTGACCGCACAGCTTACATAACATTGAAACTGCAGAAACTGTGTGTAAAGAACACACATTTGGACCAAGCCCCATCTCCAGAAAATCGTCAGTCTACAGCAATCAATGATTGGCTCCTTAACTAGAGGGCGGAGCCTGTTTTGCTGCAGAGTCTGTTTCTTCTTTCCCATTCCAATCTATATAAGTCATGTGTCTGTATTCTATAGACTTTGGCTGCATCTGAGATACTATTTAACTAGGTACTAAATTTGAATTTGAACTTACTTCACAACCGTTAGTTATTTACTTTACGTGTGTTAGTTGCATCGCTTCACTCCCATTCAGAAATTATTATGTGGCATCATGAGATAGTATAGCGTTCATTGGATGCGCACTTTAGAATCTTGCTGAAAGTAGTAGGTCACTCAGGTACTTCTTGCCTACTGCTTTTTGAATACTTTGAATTTGGACATACTAATCGGCTCACATATTGTTTTTTACTTCCTATATAGTACACTGTAAAACCCAACAGTCAACTTTATCAAATTAAGAGTGTAGTTAACTTAAAATATACTGTAAGTTAATTCTACTCATTTGAAAAGAGTTTTGAACTCAGTGTTGAAGGTAATGAGTAAATTAAATACCTCATTACTTCAATTTAAATGGTGTAAATTCAGAGTAATCATATAGATTATATTTTTTTTTACTCAAATAGTTTGTTGTAATCGGTTTCCTCAAATGGTTTGAGTTACTTTAACTTTTTGGGTTTTACAGTGAGGGGAAGTATGCAATTTCGGATGCAGCCTCTGTCTGCCATGTTAACATTAAAAAAACAGTTGTCATGTCAACTTTCTACTGTAAACAGAAGATATTAATGCTTGTTAATGCTCTTTTACAACAGTTACTGCAGCTTACTGTTAACGCTTTAGGTAGGTAAGTGTGCTGGAATCTTACTGAATACGTGCCTCAAAGACATGAGAAATATATCTACATAAATTTTTAAATCTCTACTTTTAAATAAACCAACTACACTTGAAAATAAATACCATATCGTTTTATAATCTGAATTAAAGATTATTCTTTACTGACCTCATTATTTTAAATGAATTATTATTTCCACCCTTCATATGTAAACCACATGACTGTAACCACTTGAACAAACTTGTAAAAAAATACATTGTGATTATAAAAGTGATTATTTAGAAGATGATAATGTGTTATTACGTGTTATGTGTTATTATGTGTTACACATGAGTTATTAATTCTTATGGTACCGCAACCACTTGAATGCCCTCAAACTTGTAACAAAAAGAGGTCACTGTTATTTTGGTAGAAGAGTTAACATCAGGAATATGTTGAAATTGTGTCAGAAGACCTGCTCGCCGAAAAGTTGCAATTCTTTTAACTTGACATGGCATCTTAAAAAAAACAAACATGTTTACATATAAAAACAACCTAAAAATAGCATGTTGGAATGGAGAAAATTAGATGTTCTGTGTGAATAGCTCCTAATGCTGCAATACTGTAGATTTAAAGATTGCATTCCTTTAATTCAGCTTAGATGAGATAACCAAACTTGAACTTTGTAAGTCATTGAAATGCAAAATAACTTTACTCGCGCTTGTTTTTCAGGTCTCTAGCATTCAAATGTGTATGAATGGAAGTTAAAGGAAGGAAATGTGCACGCATAGTGTGACTAGTCCTTTAGAGGAGAATCAGAACACACGGCTGACCTTCTCTAAAGCATCATAGTCCATCTTAAAGGCCCAAAGTTGCAGGCGGGCGGACAGCTCACTGATGGAGGACAGAATGAGGAGGAACTGCTCTGCGCTGCCCAGCGGAGTGTCGGGGTTTGCCAGCTGGGCGTCCTGAATCTTCTGTGTCTCCTCCTCCGTAGGAATCATGGTGAGGATTTTCTTTAAAAAAAGAGCACAAGACCCAGCAGGGAGTGTTAGTATCACTGTCAGAAACCATTGTATATGGAGATTCACCCCTAGAAAGGCATTCACTCCATGAATCATCTGCATGTTGATGAATAACAACACCTGGGAAGACACATCACTGCAAAAATGTATAAAATGCTGACTATTTTATGGGCTAGGGGCAACCTCCTGATTTTGCATAACTGAATAGTGGAGCAAAAAGGTAATTTCTCCTGACTAAATAGAGTTTGCAATACAATTTTGAGAAACATAAATCGTGGATTTCAGTGAGAAAGCAACGTTCTCTGCAGAGACATAAAAAAGGGGCGAAAAGAAACACTCTAATCCATTTTTCCCATGATGAAAGATAAAAAATTACAGCTTTTATGAGAAAATAGGAGTTCCATTACTCACATGTTGATATTGAAACATTTACCTCAGATCTGTATCATGGGCTGCAACGGCCTAAATGAAGCATTTGGTTAACCTTTAATCTTTGAGATGAATTATAAGGCCGCGGCCAAAAATGCTTCAGTTTTGCAGGAAATCCACATAATATTTTGAGCTGCCGGCCAAACCAGCTTGCTAAACATTAGTTTTACAAGTAAAAATCTATTGGTTTTGCGAAATCCAAAGTAAACGTATATGCACTCAGGGCAGAGAGGTCGAGATATATTGGACACAAGTTTTGACTCGATGCATTTGTTTGCCAACGCAACTACAGTCGGTATGTCTCTGTCTTGTTGAACACAGTTGTGGAAACCATGTACTTTTTGGGAAAAAAGTGCTTTCATGTAGCAGTCTGTGGATGATCATAAATGCCTGAATGATTGATGTAACGAGAGAGAGAAAGAGAAGGAGAGGGCGAAAGCGAACCGTAGAGAGGTTCATGGAGTATGAGACTTACGTGGACTCAAAACAAGGTTAGTATTAAGTACAGATGTGTTTTCTGCATGGTAACCCGTCTGGCATTCTCAGGATTAAAGTGCAACCATGCATTGTACTAGCTTTATAACTCCAATGTATGTATTGAGTTTTATTGTAGCTTTTCTTAATAATTTCATCGTGTTGAATTTGCTTCATTAATTCTAGTGATTTGTCATAATTTGCGAAAAGGAATATGATTGTAAAGCAGTGCAGGGTTACCTCTATGCCCTCTTTGCTCAAGGCGTACTCGTCGAAGTTGAGGATGGCTGTTTTGATGGTGCGAGGAGGCGGCAGTACCGTCAGGCCAATGTTGATAGCATTACTTCTTTTGGAATCCAGAACAATGATCTCCTGACGCTTCCCATCTGCTGCTGTTTTCTGAAATCACATATATGAACAGATTTATCATCAGAATTATTCACACTGATGATCAAGAGGTCGAGGTTTGCTGTTTGGATTCAATAGACAAAATACAATTGTATTTTCTTCTTATTATTAATGTTTTTGTTTCTGTTCGATACACACAAGGTTTTATGTCTGACAACTGTTTTCTACAACCAATTAAACTCCTGGGGTGGCACAGTGGCTCAGTGGGTAGCACAATTACCTCACAGCAAGAAGATCACTGGTTCGAGTCTCAGCTGGGTCAGTTGGCATTTCTCTGTGGAGTTTGCATGTTCTCCCTATGTTTGCGTGGGTTTTCTCGAGGTGTTCCAGTTTCCCCCACAGTCCAAACACATGCGCTATTGGTGAATTGAATAAACTAAATTGACCGTAGTGTATGGGTGTTTTCCAGTAATGGATTGCAGCTGGAAGGGCATCCGCTGCATAAAACATATCCTGGATAGGTTGGCGGTTCATTCCGCTGTGACGACACCTTATGAATAAAGGGACTAAGCCGAAGAAATTAATGAATGAAATTTACTCCTAAAAATTCACTGTGTACTAAACCAAAATATGGAGTTCTATGGAGTATAGGTATAACCAAACATAATGTTTAGTTGATAGTATTTAAATGCATTAATGACAAAATATCTCTCTTCTTGACTTGGGTGTTGACTCATTCGTAATATCAGGTCTTACAATAACAACAACAAAAAAATGCAAAGAAAAACATGTCCAAAATACTTATTATTTGAAATGATATCAATATATTGCTCCCCACATCTGCTCACTTTATTAGCTTCTTACACTTGATTGATTTATGAGCTTAAGCCTGGATAACAAATTCAAGGATGTTTCTAGTAGCATGAACAGCATAACTTGGAAACATCACTAGCACAATAAAATAAGAGTTCATATGCAAAAGCCTCACAGTAGTCAAATTTTTTAGTCTGAAATGAGAATTTGCTCAGGCTCTTAAGTTTGTGTTCATTTACTTCACTTTAAAGGCAATGAAGAACCTATTCATAACCAAAAAAATGACAAACAACTCAACCTACACACTGAAAAAAAAGTATCATATAATTTACAAAGGTTTAGATAAAAAACAGCTATTAAATAAAACTACTATTATTAATTTACATGTAAAACATTCTTAAGTCTTTACAGTTTTCATGATCAATGCATTTACATTGCTCTTTTACTTTTTAAATGTTTTTTCATTGTTATGAGGATTAATATAACATATTTATATAACATTTTCTAAAAATTTGGAAAGACTTACGAGACATGTAGTTAACGTTGCTTACCAATTGTGTATTGTGTTTTTAAACATACCGATTGACCTGATCGCCCCTTCCATAAATCCAACCTACAGTGCTTTCAAAAGCAATCCAGACAAAAAAGCCCTCGCCTGATTTTTACCACATTTTCAGATCTCACCACATTCACCCCGTTATTCACTTGTTTATTTTATTTTTTGTTTTGTTTTGTTTACCAACAGAAATACTAAAGTTTGAATAACCAGAAAAAAGTCATATTCTTTAGAAATGTGATTTCCAACCATGATATGGATAACAATTATGGTTTTTAAATAAAAGAGACAGCTGTTAATGGTAAAAAAAAAAAAGTTTAAATAAGAAATATTATGTCAGTTTTAATATATTTGAAAGCTTTTTTCTCACATAATTCTTTGTTGGTCTGACCCTGTGGTTGAAAAACATCTTTCTTTTTAAGGAACGTAATACTTTTATTAGGCATGGATGCATTAAAACAATCAGTCATGACAGTTAAGATATTTTCTATGTTGTTAAAAATAAGAGATTTTATCATTTTATTTACCTAATATTCCTGACAATATAACGATTATTCAGCACTGCTTTTAACACTCATAATACGACATGTTTCTATTTCCCACAGTGAAGCCGCTTCAACCATCGCGATTCACATCTACTCTCACACACCCAATATGAAATCTGGATTCTCAGCCTGTTTTTACTGACCACTAAACTGAATTGGAAAGGCATTTCTTTAATGTGGATAATTACCTCAAAAATGGCTTCCTGAGATATGAACACAAAGCCAGGATATGTTTAGTGTTTACTCGCTGAAAAGGGACGCAAGCACCTGAAGGCTATTTTTGGGACTTTGATGGAGAATATTTCTAGAGGAGCAGAGCCATGATGGTCTTCTGCCTGCTTCCAAATGGGGGGAGAGGAGGAAAAAAAGGGAGGGAGAACGAGCCTAAAATGAAAAACAGCTGGGAAAGGTTGCTCAAAGCAGAGAGGAGAGGAAACCCCATGCAGGCCACATTTCTGAGACACCATCTAAGAGTGAACAAGCCAAATAAAGATAGATCTTCATCTTAAAAAACATCAATTCATCTCCAGTACATAGTGAAAACACAACGTTCATTCTGTTTAGTCAGGGATTTATCTATGGACATAAAAAAAAAGAGTAGAAAGAAGTGTGTTTTACAACCTGGAAGGATATGCGTTCAGCACACATACAAACTCTGAGATCCGCACAACAGGCTGCTCTGATTAGGTTGGTAATGTTTCAGATAAGCTTGACTTCAGTTTGTTCTGAGTGACAGCAGGTTTCATGCATCCCAGAAAGCACTTTGATGAAGCTTTTAAGTAATACAAGAATCCATCACAGCCAATCAAGCAGCCCATTACCATCGTGACCTACATTCTGCAGCACTCCTCTGAACACATGCAATCATGTCGAGAGAGAGAGAGAGAGAGAGAGAGACAGAGAGACAGAGAGACAGAGAGAGAGAGATGTGTGCAGGCTGCACATGGCCAGTGGAAGGTGTCAGAATTCATACCATGTGTTTAAGAAGCTTGGAGAAAAGCTGGGAGAAATAAAGCTTTAGAAAGGATCAAAGTAACTTACTAACAGCTATGCTTTGGGTTAACATGTGCTGACTTAAGCCAGGTAAAAATAAAGCAGAACAATAAAATATGAATATATTTTTTACAATAAAAGCCAAACTTGCCACCATTATGCTAGGCTGGTGCTTGCCAGATCTAGACAAAGTCTAATTTTAGGGATGCCAGAACAATAGACCAACGAAAGAAAGAAAGAAAGAAAGAAAGAAAGAAAGAAAGAAAGAAAGAAAGAAAGAAAGAAAGAAAGAAAGAAAGAAAGAGAGAAAGAAAGAAAGAAAGAAAGAAGAAAAGAGAAAAGAAAGAAAGAAAGAAAGAAAGAAAGAAAGAAAGAAAGAAAGAGAGAAAGAAAGAAAGAAAGAAAGAAAGAAAGAGAGAAAGAAAGAAAGAAAGAAAGAAAGAGAGAAAGAAAGAAAGAAAGAAAGAAAGAAAGAAAGAAAGAAAGAAAGAAAGAAAGAGAGAAAGAAAGAAGAAAGAGAGAAAGAAAGAACGAAAGAAAGAAAGAAAGGAAGAGAAAGAAAGAAAGAAAGAAAGAAAGAAAGAAAGAAAGAAAGAAAGAAAGAAAATATTTGCATGTAGTTTTGTTGTGGATAAGACATACATGGTAGGTGAAATGTTAATTTTAAAAAATATCTTTAAAAAAAAGAATAACATTTACATTGACTGATCGGTAATTGGATTTCTTTTCTGTGAATCAATTTGTTTTAATGATGCCATTGATTGTATATGTGTTAGAACTGGCTCATATTGTTGGGATCATTCATTTTTCAAAAGTTCACACTTAGATATTCCTTGATAATAATAGCAGGTTTGGCATGGTGTCCCGGAAGAGAACCCTGAGCTCAGAGATAATTGAGCCCAGAGATCTCGCCTGGTCAATGAGCATGTAGAGTAAGGGGGTCTGAGATCAGGTAGTTCTGGAGAGCTCCCCCTGATAAAAGTGGAAAAGGGGAGATGGGGTTGGATGGGGGGGGATTCTTCAAAAAAGAAAATAAGGGAGTAATGCTAGATGGGCTATTTAAAGTGAGTTTGGAGTTGGCGCCAATAGCCTAGTGGTATTGTGCGCTGACATATGGCACAAATGTGCTCACGGCGACCCGAGTTCGATTCCCGGCTCGAGGTCCTTTGCTGATCCTTCCCCTCTCTCTTCTCCCAATACTTTCCTGTCTGAAACCTCTACTGTCCTATCACAACAAAGGTGAAAACCCCTAAAAAAAAAAAAAAAAAAAAAAATTAAATAAAATAAAGTGAGTTTGGAATAATCCGATTGACTTACTAATGATTACAAATGACAGACCAGCCGCGATCAATCATATCACATGATCCTCTCGAAATTAGTTTGTGAAACTTCACAAAGTATTACGAGTTATGCATTCATCAGACTACTTTTTTTTAAAAGTAAAATTACATTTTAATTGACAAGAAAATATCTGAGTAAAAAAGAAAATGTTTTTAAATAAGTAGCCCTAGTTTAATTTTCACATCCATAGACTAAAAGCTCTCCTGTCCCCGTGTTGAGAGAAATCAGAAGACTGGTCTCACTTGCACAAAACTAGTTCTCATAAATTAAATAAAAACGGTGGAATGCAAACCCTCATACTAGCAGACCTGCAATAATGTAAAAATATATATCTGTTATTAGTTTAGTTATTTAGTTTTAACATTGGACCAACCAGAGTTCTGTAACTCTATAAGGCCAAAGTGGTCATTCTGACCGTTCCTATAAGACTGTACCAAACAGTCTCAATCTACAGTGATGCTTTTTTGTCACAATCTTAAACTTCTACTGAGGTTTTAGAATGAAGATTTGAATGTCTGTCAACATTAGTATTGCATGTCTGTCAAGTCATAAACCTAGATTTGATCTTGTTTGTAATATTGACTTTGTCCAGCAAGCGGAAAAGCAAAGATTTGTCACCGCAATGAAAATGTTGTTTGTAAACTTCGTCCCTTCCAGCATTTGTTTTACACAGCGGATGCCCTTCCAGCTGTAGCGCAACACTGGAAAACACCCATTCACACACATACACTATGGTCAATTTATATTATTCAATTCACCTATAGCACATGTCTTTTGACTGTGGGGGAAACCGCAGCACCCAGAGGAAACCCACACAAACACAAGGAGAACATGCAAACTCCACACAGAAATGTCAACTGACCCAGCCGGAGCTCAAACCAGCAACCTTCTTGCTGTGAGGTGATTGTGCTACCCACTGTGCCACTGTGACTCTTGTGAATTTCATGTGTGAAATAAAAATAGTTTTTTGTTTGTATGTTTAGAAAGTTATATGTTTTGTTAGTAAAAGTTGCTAGGCAACAGAGGACACAAAAAAGTAGCAGACACTGAAATGCATGAAGTCAATTTGACTATTAGGGCCATTTAAGGCAGAAATACTCTTTTGAGTTTGGTAATTTTATAAAAATACAATGTGTCATGACCACCAGTGAGCTAGGCTTTGCAGATCACTGGAAAACAATCACCCGGACTACAATTCTGTCACGATATGAACTACAACTTCCAGAAGTCTTTGCTCTCATCACTCCTGCCACAGCTGACAATCATTCAGACACTGACACACACACACACACACACGCATGCCCACACGCACACACGCACGCACACACAGCTAAAGCTCATGATTACACATTACTTGGGTTATTTATACACCTCACATTCTCACACACAGGGCTGAGTCTTGTTTTTTTTTCCTGTAGCATTACGAAGCATTTCATTGTCTTGCCTTACCCTGTTTTCTGACCCTTGTCTTGTTTTTTATGTTGTTTGCCACCTGTACTGATCTCTTTGTCTGTGACCCCGACTACTCTTTTGAATAACCTCCAAGTTTCTGTCTG
Source organism: Danio kyathit (assembly GCA_903798195.1). Taxonomy (NCBI): domain Eukaryota; kingdom Metazoa; phylum Chordata; class Actinopteri; order Cypriniformes; family Danionidae; genus Danio; species Danio kyathit. The sequence continues at coordinate 22,797,588 of LR812534.1, read as the reverse complement.
TTCCTGTTTGACCATTGCCTGCCTGACTAAGCTATTAGTAAAGTGCATTTGAACCCTCACCTCCATTGTCACCCGACTCTTTGTTACATAATGTAAGAATGAAATATACACACATTCAGGTAAAGCCAGTGTACTATAGTTATATGCAATTTAATGTAACAAAGTTGTTAAATTACAAAATTTTAAAACCATTAAAATGGCCACAATGGGAATTCTAGTGTTATTAACCAAAGTCTTGCTGCTGACCTGCAATGTTCCAATGACATAGGACTTTGTCTTAGTTGCAAACATGGAAAGTTGAAAACAAGAAATTTTCTTTGTTAGGCATACTAGTTATGAATGACATCCCATTTTAGATAAAACCTCTCAAATGACTGATGCCCCCCTACTTGGTTCCAATTTAAATGAAAAGTCTATTAGCACACATTTTTCTATCCACAAGTGAAAATTATAAGTGCAGCAAGACATAAAAAAATGTTTATTGGTACCTTTGTAACTGGCAGCTCCTTAGATTTCGTCTCAAATAGGTTTTCCAATTTGGCTGTGTCCAGTTTGACGGGATCCAGTTTGGACCAGAGTGACTCCCTGCATCTCTTGTGGTTGGTGTACTGCCAGTCTATTGGTCTCACCTCGTTCCAGAACAGCCTGATGGTCTTCTTCTTCTTCTGGAAGAGCGGTGGTTCTCCTCGACTAAGCTGAGGAGATCCCAGTTGTGCTGAAGGTATTGACGCCAAAAAGGGTGGTGGAGGGGGCATCATCATGCCAGGGACTGGGGGAGGTGGAGGGCATCCAAATAAAGGTGGAGGGGGAGGAAGGTTGGGCAAGCAGGGTGGTGGTGGAGGAGGTGGAGTGAGGTCACCTGACCCAATCATGTTCCCCACGTCCAAAATATCCACATCGTCCTCCTCTCCCAAATCTGTGAAATCCAGCTCTTTGATGCGAAGCTCCCGTGGCGTTGCCATCAGCTGGTCCCCATATGTGGTCCGACTCCTTTTTTGGAGGTGCTGGTGATGGAGCAGGCGGAGGCTTTTCCTGTGTTTGCTGCTTTTCCTTCCCACAATGCTCCAAGTCATGAGGCGATAACATGCCTTTGACCAAATCTCCAAATTTCTCAGCTACAGCCCGCACAGTGCCCTGGTTTTCCAGATGCTCCACTTCCAGTTTCTTCAAGTTGTCCTCACATGTCTGCTGATGTGATTCCAGAGTGGAAATTCGGCTAGCAAGGCTTGTCACAGTAGAGTCCTGACCTGAACATTTCTCATTCTCATTCTCCTTTTCTTTCTCATCTTCCTCTCCTTCCTTGTTTTGGGCGTACAGCATGTCCAGCCATGAAATGTTTGCTGTTAAGAACTTTGTTGCACTGATCGTTGTTGTCTGCTGTATTATATACAGTCTGCCCATTGACCTAAGAGTCCAAATTGAAAGCAAATTTCTAGAATTAGTATGAATTTTTACATGCACCTCTTTACAAACATGCCATAGCTGATGAGAGTATCTTGAGAGATACTGTAACTACTGTGAACTTTTATCAAAAAATAAACACTACTTATTGTGTTTGTGTTGTATTGCACAACATGTTTGGTGCCATGGAGATGGGATTTGGGGTAAGATTAGAAACAGGTTTGGTGATATGGGTAGGTTTAAGGCTGGGTTAAGGTATACGGAATGGCTCAACAATGTAATTATAAATGCAATTACAGAAATCAATTACAATCAAATGGCAGTATTTCTATCAGTTATAGGGTGAGTAAAAAGTGAATATATTTTAATTTTGTGTGTACTATATTTTAATATCCCTTTTTGCTTGTCACAAAAGTAAAATTATCTACAACCCCCCCCCCCAAAAAAAAAATACCAAAAAATAAAAAATAAATAACCAAGTGAAGTTTCAGGCAACTTATAAGTGACTTTTTACCAAATGTTTAATGTTTTTGTTTGTATTTTTCTATGTAAAACTAAGCTAAATATACTGTAGATCCATTGCAGATAAGAAATACATGGTAGGTGAAATGTTCATTTTGGTTCCCATTGTCAGACTCTCTGTTGCACTCACTTATGCTGCAATATTTGAGGTTTCTGTGTAAGTTCTCACCTGAGTCGCTGTCACTGACATGTTTCTCCTCTCTTTCTTCTCTTTCCAGAGTGCTGCTGGCTGAAGAGATGCTGGAGGCAGAGCAGTTATCTTTCTCATTAGCTCTTCATTCTGCCTCTCTTTCTCACTCAGGACGGCACTCTCCTCTCCTTCTCTATCCATCATCTTCTCTTTCTCGCACTCCTCTGCACCTCACATTAGTCTCATCCTCAAAGTTTCCTTCTGGTACTTCTTTCTTTTCATCTTCCACTTCACCCGCCACTGTCTCCTCACACTCCTCTGCTTCAGCATTCTCTGTTTTCCCCTCTGTCCTGGTCTTTCTGGCTCAGAGTTTGTTGGAGACAGAGATAGAATGATGTCTGATGGGTCTACAGGTCTCTGTTCCTCCTCTGGTTGGTATAGGGACACTGGTGGAAATACCGAGGCAGAGGGAGGTTCTGATGAAGAATGCACAACTGCTGTCTGCACCGTACAACTACTCTCAGTCACAGTTCCTGAAGAAAACACACATACAAAAAAAGTAAGATTGGTCTGGTGCAATTTCAGATATGGGGTCCTATCATACACCCGGCGCAATAAGGCGCAAGACGTGTATAGCACAATTTGCTGCTATTTTCAGACCAATACAACCCTAATTTTCATCTTTTCACCACGTTGTTTAAATAGCAATCCCATTTGTGCCACTTTCTGGACTCATGGGTGTGCTGGTCCATAAAGGAGGTGTGTTAAGGCGCATTGTTGGCGCATTGAGGAACTGAAATAGACTGCGCATCGACCAACTAAAAGCTGGTCTAGTGCAAAGCCTGTTAGTTATGAGCCTTTGCAGGTTCAAACACTTACAGATTGCTTAAACACACAGGATGTACAGCAATACACACAGATATATTTACATATGAAAAAAATAAATAAAAGATTAAAATGTTACAAAAAGTATTATTTTCTACATAAATATAAAAACCACTGCATCCATTCCTTTATGTTGGGGGGCATTTTTCAGTTTATTTATGACAATTTGCATTTGTATATATTATTATTATTAGCAGTATTATTTATCATATGCATATTTATATTTGTTTTAATAAATACAAGTTTAGATTTGTCCACCTGTCAGGTTTTGGAGACATATGCATCACCATATGGGGCATAAAATAGGACGTGTGTTCAGATATGACTTAGTGTTTTGACCACACTTCGTCATTAGTGTTCATTCAAACAAATATTTGTGCATAACAAACAAAATTAAATATGTAGGCTAATGGATGTCTTCAGTGGAGTGCGTACAACACCATTTCCTTATCCAGAAAAGTAAAGGAGTAAAATAAAAAGTAAAAGTAAAGTAAAGGAAATGGAGAAGGCTCATTCTTTTTCTTTGTGCTGCAGATGGTCTGTTTAACTGTTTAACTGGGTTGTGAAGCATTCAGATTTTCCACAAAGTCGGCCATGTAAATAGCAAATGCACCATGGCGTAATGCAACTGGCTCTTAAAGGGAATGGGAGATAAGACTCCGAGTTAAACTCTAGTTTAATGCACATTATGCTCAAAAGACACCAATAACTCATGAAGAGAATAAGCACAACCCTGTTAGAGCCCAAGAGGTTTAAACCACATGAAACAAATGACAAATTAAACACCCCTTCAGACCTGTTCCAAGTTTTTAAAAAAAAATCCTTTTTCTTTAGACTTCCATAGGTGATTACAAAAAAATTTAATGAAATAATAATAATTTCAACAGGCATCAGGTCAAAAACATTTTCCAATAGAAATTAAAATGAAAATAATACACGTTGTTGATCTTTACTTGAAGTGTTTTCTGAAGTTACACACTTGAACAATACAATATATATTAAAACCCCTGCCTGTTATAATTGAGATAGATATTAACGTATAAACATATTCATCTATAATATATATTCATCTATATATATATATAATATATATATATAATATATTATATATATATATATATATATATATATCTATATATATATATATATATATATATATATATATATATATATATTAGTAATGCAATCCTTATTTTCTCTATCCATTCTATGAAATATTGGCACATATATCTATACATAATATATACAGTATAGATGTATATATAATACATTTGAATTGTATTTTATTTATCTTCTTCAGATCTCTTATATTTCATTAGAATGTTTTCATTTGTTTTCTGAGGATTAATGAATTTCTTGCAGGTCTTGAATGACAGGGCTAAGTCAATGATCACAGAATTTTTACTTTGGGTTGAATCCTTGAATAAATATCAGTACTTTTTTTTTTTTTTCATAAAATCAAGATAGTTGCAATTTTTTTCTTATTTTGTGTGTTCCATCATTTAAATGATGTGTAAGCAGCTCTGAAAAACACAAAATCAGTCTGTAGTTCTTTTACTGAACAAACTGTTTAAGCAAAATATTTAATAATCTGTCTTATTTTTAGAAGAAGAAAACAAAAATCCTGATGATGTTATGATTTAAGTGTTGATTCAATAAGAAAACATCTGTGTCAAAAAGTATGTTAAATTGTAAAATCTTTATTACCACACAATTTAGCCAGTTGAGTCCATTTATATTGTTTTAAAGCTGTTAAGACATATACAAATGACCCAAAAATCTAAAGAAGTTCTTTGCATGAATAAATTTGACACATCCCTCATCCCTCACATGCGTTCTGCAATCCACATCCCCCTCTCTCAGTGCCTGTGTTACGGTAACCCACATTACATGACCACATCTACTCCTCCATATTTGGTAAAGCAAATAAATATACAGGGAATGTGATCCTGCAAGTGCATGAGGAATAACAAAACAAAATTCCTCACAACCTTACCATCAAATGATTTATTTAGGACACCCAGCAAAATATAAAATCTAAACGACTGAGAGCTGTTAAAACTAAAGTCTTTATGGACGGACATTATGATTACAATATACTGTATTTGATTAAATTGCAAGTTTGTGTCCATCAAAAAAAGGTTATTATAATTGAATGCTATTTTTTTTCTTGCTAGTCTATATCTCACAATTCTGAAATATAAAATTAATGATTGCAGGAACAAGACAGATTTCAAAAACAGCTGCAAGACATACTTAAAGATATAAACTATGAAATTTTAGCTTTTCTGCTTTAGTTTTCTGACATTTTTATGTTTACATGTATGTTGATGACATTGTTCCTTGCAATTTACAGAAAAAGGTCAGAGCTACAAAATTTAAATGTGCAATTATCACTTGTTTTCTCAGAACAGACTTCTATGCATTCAACTTGCAAAATGCAGACTCTTCATTTTTCAAAAAGGGTTTTATGGGTAATATTACAAGAAATAAAGTCACAATATCAAGAAGAACTGTATAATAAAATAAAAATTGCAACATGCAAACTAAGAATTGTGACATTACTTTCTTGTAATCCAGTTTTTAAAAAGTGTAAATCAATAAGGCACAAACTTCACCAAGACACAAGATACAATTTCTCCAAATTATGAGAAAAAAAGACAGAACTGTTACACTGTAAACCCCAAAAGTTAGGGCAACTCAAACCATTTGAGGAAACTGATTACTACAAACCATTTGAGTCAAAAAAAAAAAAAAAAACTAATCTACATGAGTACTGTGAACTTAATCCATTTAAGTTAAAGTAATGAGGTATTGCTCATGGCGACTGGATTTCGATTCCCGCCTCGCGGTCCTACGCCGATGCTTCCTCTCTCTCTGCTTCCCATGCTTTCCTGTCAATAATCTCTACTATCCTATACATTAAAGGTGAAAACCCCGAAAAAATAATAATAATAAAAAAAAGTAATGAGGTATTTCATTAACTCATTACCAACACTGAGTTCAAAACTCTTTTCAAATGAGTAGAAATAACTTTCAGTAAATTGAGTTAACTACACTCATTTCCTTTGATAAAGTTGACTGTTGGGTTTTACAGTGTACATAAAAAGTTTTTTGCTTTCCCATGAAGGATACCGACTGCCATAAATAACTTTTGAAATCATCAAATTTTAATAAGCATATCGGTGTTATTCCTTTCAATTTAGTCTCTGTTTTGGGGGGAAAAGCAGGAGTCAGAGAATGGGAGGAGTTCAGACCTCTGAAACCACAGTCTGATCCACACTGCTATCCTTTTACACACGGCTAGTCATGTTTTCACTCACTGACCAGTGTGTGACCAACCCTCTGGCCTTCAGAAACCACATGAATGTGACATAACCAGGGCCTCAGTAAACGGACAACCTCAAGCCATTCCATTCAATTATCGTGTCACAGCTGACGGATGTCTTTCTTTCTCTCAGTTTTTGTACTATAATCAAATATCATCCTGGTATTCCAGTAAAAAAAATTCTGTCACACCGCCACACTGTTACAGATATGATTCTGTTCATTCTGCAGGGTTTAAACCTTTACAAACTCATGTTTTTAAGAAACAGAAATATTTCCTGTAAAAACTTTTAGCAAACAAACTTTAATTTGTAACCACATTGCAAACTGTACATAATTCAATTTATTAACAGGTGCCCATAGCAAATTTGATTATAGGACAATGTTGTCTGCTCTAACAAGTTTTAAAATCTGCAAGAAATCCAAATTTCCAATGTTTATTTGAATGGCGTATATTGTTAGTCATAAGGTAAACAATAATTCTGGTAGTCTTTAATCAAAATCTACTCATTTGCTTCCACCCTGGAATGACATTTCTGCCCTGATGACACCAGTTTGATGGCTTAGGCGAAATATGCATAGTCACATCCTCCAACAGTGAAAGCCCCCTACTCAATATTCTGTTTCTGTTGAAAAAATATGTCATTATATTAAAATGAAAGTTTGCAGCAATGTCCAGTTCACACAGACTTAATGTCTAATATTTAACTCTACAGTTTAATAAATCATCTTTTATTAAAACTTGTAGTAGTTCAAAAAAACAATTAATTGTATAAGATAACTACGTAGAATGTCAATAAATGTCACTTGAGATAAAGGTCCCATAATGCAATTTAAATGCGGTAATAAAGGCAAAACACCAACGAATCACAACTCATGGGAAAGTGTTATTTACTGAAAATAGAAATGCCCAAATACAACATAACACAATAGAAGATAATTCTTATGAAGTAGTCTTACAATTAACACCACTTTGCAAATGCTGTAAAACATCTGAAATTTGATTGCTTTGCAGTGGTGGTGATCCAGTGTTGTTCAATGTCATTTGAAAACATCAGTAAGTTTGATCAATAAGTCCTAGATTTCAGACAGAGTGGATCTGAGTAGCGATTAAAGGTGTAGTATACAGGATTGACAGTATTGGTATTAGTATTTCAGTCCAAATTCTAAGTGGACTGAAATAGTGGATAGGGTTTTTATAACCTGGCACCTGCTTATTTGATGTACATTTACAGTAGGTTGCCAGATTAATTATACCAACAGAAGCATGTCAGACAATTGAGTATCACACTGTAAGCTATTCAGCTAATGTTTATGTTTGGAATATTTGTATTGTTTTCAAATTAGGAACCATCTCACATGAATTTTTTAAACTCTGAATGTTCGACTCATTTTGGAGGCTGCTAACTGTCCTCCATATTAAGAAATCCTTCAAGACTGAAACAAAAATGCTATGTTTTTCCCCAAGGTAACGCTGGGTGCTGAAATAAAACTGGGTAATCTGGCAGTGGGCAGAGTTACACCCAAACTAGACCAACATTACTACATGGAATGCACAATAACAATCTGAAGCATTGTTTGTTCACATAAACAAGTATGTTCACTTAGCATGTTTCATAAATATCTGCAAAATATGATATTCTTATGCTTTAGAACCATCAGAAATGAACATACAGAACATTTAAAGACCAATTGGAAAGACATTTGGTTTGACAGTTTAGATTGACAGTTATTATATTTAGCATTCTACTGCACAAGTAGCACAAGCTAACAACTGGAAGATTAGCACTTGTTCGAAGTATCTTCTTTTATCTTTTTATGTTCTACAGCAGGGGTTCCCAAACTTTTCAGTTTCACCAATAGACCCAAGTCTATTTTTCATTTTATTTTTTTTAATGTATGTCAGTGCTGTAAATGTGCCAGAAAGTTTAACCTGGTGTTATAAAATCAATCTGCTGCATCTGATGCTATTGCAGTGTCTTTAATATAATGTAATTACCCTAGGGGTCGCAATCCAATAGAACTAGTAACTATAAGCTACTATAGTAACTATATAGTATATAGTAAATATAAACGACATTTTTTTTTCTCTTCAATAGGTTATGGATAAAATATGGTAATTCTTATGGTTTAATAAAAAAATACATAGATTTTTGGAAATCACAAGGTGACCCCCCCTTCATTGTCCTGCGACCCCTCGGGGGGTCCCGACCCCTACTTTGAGAACCACTGTTCTACAGGAGATATAGTGTTATATGGGTTTGAAATGACACAAGATGGAGTACAATAAACTCAATTCCCACAGTATTTATTACCAATGAACTAAACGGAAAGCTAAAAAAAAAAAAAAAAAACTAAGAAAATCTGACTTAAATTGAAAAAATTAAATAAAATACACAACATTGGATCCACAGTCATATAGTTCCCATGTGAATGTGAGAGCGTAATGCCAGTTGGAAACTCTGCAGTGGGACTGCGTGATTGAGGATTCAATAGACAAAATACAATTGTATTTCTTCTTATTATTAATGTTTTTGTTTCTGTTCGATACACACAAGGTTTTATGTCTGACAACTGTTTTCTACAACCAATTAACTCCTGGGTGGCACAGTGGCTCATGGGTAGCACAATTACCCACAGCAAGAAAGATCACTGGTTCGATTCAGCTGGGTCAGTTGGCATTTCTCTGTGGAGTTTGCATGTTCTCCCTATGTTTGCGTGGGTTTTCTCTAGGTGTTCCAGTTTCCCCCACAGTCCAAACACATGCGCTATTGGTGAATTGAATAACTAAATTGACCGTAGTGTATGGGTGTTTTCCAGTAATGGATTGCAGCTGGAAGGGCATCCGCTGCATAAACATATCCTGGATAGGTTGGCGGTTCATTCCGCTGTGACACACCTTATGAATAAAGGGACTAAGCCGAAGAAATTAATGAATGAAATTTACTCCTAAAAATTCACTGTACTAACCAAAATGGAGTTCTATGGAGTATAGGTATAACCAAACATAATGTTTAGTTGATAGTTATTTAAATGCATTAATGACAAAATTCTCTTTCTTGACTTGGGTGTTTGACTCATTCGTAATATCATCTTACAATAACAACAACAAAAAAATGCAAAGAAAAACATGTCCAAAATACTTATTATTTGAAATGATATCAATATATTGCTCCCCACATCTGCTCACTTTATTAGCTTCTTACACTTGATTGATTTATGAGCTTAAGCCTGGATAACAAATTCAAGGATGTTTGTAGCATGAACAGCATAACTTGGAAACATCACTAGCACAATAAAATAAGAGTTCATATGCAAAAGCCTCACAGTAGTCTAATTTTTTAGTCTGAAATGAGAATTTGCTCAGGCTCTTAAGTTTGTGTTCATTTACTTCACTTTAAAGGCAATAAGGAACCTATTCATAACCAAAAAAAATGACAAACAACTCAACCTACACACTGAAAAAAAAGTATCATATAATTTACAAAGGTTTAGATAAAAAACAGCTATTAAATAAAACTACTATTATTAATTTACATGTAAAACATTCTTAAGTCTTTACAGTTTTTATGATCAATGCATTTACATTGCTCTTTTACTTTTTAAATGTTTTTTCATTGTTATGAGGATTAATATAACATATTTATATAACATTTTCTAAAAATTTGGAAAGACTTACGAGACATGTAGTTAACGTTGCTTACCAATTGTGTATTGTGTTTTTAAACATACCGATTGACCTGATCGCCCCTTCCATAAATCCAACCTACAGTGCTTTCAAAGCAATCCAGACAAAAAGCCCTCGCCTGATTTTTACCACATTTTCAGATCTCACCACATTCACCCCGTTATTCACTTGTTTATTTTATTTTTTGTTTTGTTTTGTTTACCAACAGAAATACTAAAGTTTGAATAACCAGAAAAAAGTCATATTCTTTAGAAATGTGATTTCCAACCATGATATGGATAACAATTATGGTTTTTAAATAAAAGAGACAGCTGTTAATGGTAAAAAAAAAAAAGTTTAAATAAGAAATATTATGTCAGTTTTAATATATTTGAAAGCTTTTTTCTCACATAATTCTTTGTTGGTCTGACCCTGTGGTTGAAAAACATCTTTCTTTTTAAGGAACGTAATACTTTTATTAGGCATGGATGCATTAAAATAATCAGTCATGACAGTTAAGATATTTTCTATGTTGTTAAAAATAAGAGATTTTATCATTTTATTTACCTAATATTCCTGACAATATAACGATTATTCAGCACTGCTTTTAACACTCATAATACGACATGTTTCTATTTCCCACAGTGAAGCCGCTTCAACCATCGCGATTCACATCTACTCTCACACACCCAATATGAAATCTGGATTCTCAGCCTGTTTTTACTGACCACTAAACTGAATTGGAAAGGCATTTCTTTAATGTGGATAATTACCTCAAAAATGGCTTCCTGAGATATGACACAAAGCCAGGATATGTTTAGTGTTTACTCGCTGAAAAGGGACGCAAGCACCTGAAGGCTATTTTTGGGACTTTGATGGAGAATATTTCTAGAGGAGCAGAGCCATGATGGTCTTCTGCCTGCTTCAAATGGGGGGAGAGGAGGAAAAAAGGGAGGGAGAACGAGCCTAAAATGAAAACAGCTGGGAAAGGTTGCTCAACAGAGAGGAGAGGAAACCCCATGCAGGCCACATTTCTGAGACACCATCTAAGAGTGAACAAGCCAAATAAGATAGATCTTCATCTTAAAAAACAATTCATCTCCAGTACATAGTGAAAACACAACGTTCATTCTGTTTAGTCAGGGATTTATCTATGGACATAAAAAAAAGAGTAGAAAGAAGTGTGTTTTACAACCTGGAAGGATATGCGTTCAGCACACATACAAACTCTGAGATCCGCACAACAGGCTGCTCTGATTAGGTTGGTAATGTTTCAGATAAGATTGACTTCAGTTTGTTCTGAGTGACAGCAGGTTACATGCATCCCAGAAAGCACTTTGATGAAGCTTTTAAGTAATACAAGAATCCATCACAAGCCAATCAAGCAGCCCATTACTCGTGACCTACATTCTGCAGCACTCCTCTGAACACATGCAATCATGTCGAGAGAGAGAGAGAGAGAGAGAGAGAGAGAGAGAGAGAGACAGAGAGAGAGAGATGTGTGCAGGCTGCACATGGCCAGTGGAAGGTGTCAGAATTCATACCATGTGTTTAAGAAGCTTGGAGAAAAGCTGGGAGAAATAAAGCTTTAGAAAGGATCAAAGTAACTTACTAACAGCTATGCTTTGGGTTAACATGTGCTGACTTAAGCCAGGTAAAAATAAAGCAGAACAATAAAATATGAATATATTTTTTACAATAAAAGCCAAACTTGCCACCATTATGCTAGGCTGGTGCTTGCCAGATCTAGACAAAGTCTAATTTTAGGGATGCCAGAACAATAGACCAACGAAAGAAAGAAAGAAATAAAGAAAAAAAGAAAGAAAGAAAGAAAGAAAGAAAGAAAGAAAGAAAGAAAGAAAGAAAGAAAGAAAGAAAGAAAGAAAGAAAGAAAGAGAGAAAGAAAGAAAGAGAGAAAGAAAGAAAGAAAGAAAGAAAGAAAGAAAGAAAGAAAGAAAGAAAGAAAGAAAGAAAGAAAGAAAGAAAGAAAGAAAGAAAGAAAGAAAGAAAGAAAGAAAGAAAGAAAATATTTGCATGTAGTTTTGTTGTGGATAAGACATACATGGCAGGTGAAATGTTAATTTTAAAAAATATCTTTAAAAAAAAGAATAACATTTACATTGACTGATCGGTAATTGGATTTCTTTTCTGTGAATCAATTTGTTTTAATGATGCCATTGATTGTATATGTGTTAGAACTGGCTCATATTGTTGGGATCATTCATTTTTCAAAAGTTCACACTTAGATATTCCTTGATAATAATAGCAGGTTTGGCATGGTGTCCCGGAAGAGAACCCTGAGCTCAGAGATAATTGAGCCCAGAGATCTCGCCTGGTCAATGAGCATGTAGAGTAAGGGGGTCTGAGATCAGGTAGTTCTGGAGAGCTCCCCCTGATAAAAGTGGAAAAGGGGAGATGGGGTTGGATGGGGGGGGGGATTCTTCAAAAAAGAAAATAAGGGAGTAATGCTAGATGGGCTATTTAAAGTGAGTTTGGAGTCGCCGCCAATAGCCTAGTGGTATTGTGCGCTGACATATGGCACAAATGTGCTCACGGCGACCCGAGTTCGATTCCCGGCTCGAGGTCCTTTGCCGATCCTTCCCCTCTCTCTTCTCCCAATACTTTCCTGTCTGAAACCTCTACTGTCCTATCACAATAAAGGTGAAAACCCCTAAAAAAAAATAAATAAAAAAAATAAAATAAAATAAAGTGAGTTTGGAATAATCCGATTGACTTACTAATGATTACAAATGACAGACCAGCCGCGATCAATCATATCACATGATCCTCTCGAAATTAGTTTGTGAAACTTCACAAAGTATTACGAGTTATGCATTCATCAGACTACTTTTTTTTAAAAGTAAAATTACATTTTAATTGACAAGAAAATATCTGAGTAAAAAAGAAAATGTTTTTAAATAAGTAGCCCTAGTTTAATTTTCACATCCATAGACTAAAAGCTCTCCTGTCCCCGTGTTGAGAGAAATCAGAAGACTGGTCTCACTTGCACAAAACTAGTTCTCATAAAATAAATAAAAACGGTGGAATGCAAACCCTCATACTAGCAGACCTGCAATAATGTAAAAATATATATCTGTTATTAGTTTAGTTATTTAGTTTTAACATTGGACCAACCAGAGTTCTGTAACTCTATAAGGCCAAAGTGGTCATTCTGACCGCTCCTATAAGACTGTACCAAACAGTCTCAATCTACAGTGATGCTTTTTTGTCACAATCTTAAACTTCTACTGAGGTTTTAGAATGAAGATTTGAATGTCTGTCAACATTAGTATTGCATGTCTGTCAAGTCATAAACCTAGATTTGATCTTGTTTGTAATATTGACTTTGTCCAGCAAGCGGAAAAGCAAAGATTTGTCACCGCAATGAAAATGTTGTTTGTAAACTTCGTCCCTTCCAGCATTTGTTTTACACAGCGGATGCCCTTCCAGCTGTAGCGCAACACTGGAAAACACCCATTCACACACATACACTATGGTCAATTTATCTTATTCAATTCACCTATAGCACATGTCTTTTGACTGTGGGGGAAACCGCAGCACCCAGAGGAAACCCACACAAACACAAGGAGAACATGCAAACTCCACACAGAAATGTCAACTGACCCAGCCGGAGCTCAAACCAGCAACCTTCTTGCTGTGAGGTGATTGTGCTACCCACTGTGCCACTGTGACTCTTGTGAATTTCATGTGTGAAATAAAAATTGTTTTTTGTTTGTATGTTTAGAAAGTTATATGTTTTGTTAGTAAAAGTTGCTAGGCAACAGAGGACACAAAAAAGTAGCAGACACTGAAATGCATGAAGTCAATTTGACTATTAGGGCCATTTAAGGCAGAAATACTCTTTTGAGTTTGGTAATTTTATAAAAATACAATGTGTCATGATCACCAGTGAGCTAGGCTTTGCAGATCACTGGAAAACAATCACCCGGACTACAATTCTGTCACGATATGAACTACAACTTCCAGAAGTCTTTGCTCTCATCACTCCTGCCACAGCTGACAATCATTCAGACACTGACACACACACACACACACACGCATGCCCACACGCACACACGCACGCACACACAGCTAAAGCTCATGATTACACATTACTTGGGTTATTTATACACCTCACATTCTCACACACAGGGCTGAGTCTTGTTTTTTTTTTCCTGTAGCATTACGAAGCATTTCATTGTCTTGCCTTACCCTGTTTTCTGACCCTTGTCTTGTTTTTTATGTTGTTTGCCACCTGTACTGATCTCTTTGTCTGTGACCCCCGACTACTCTTTTGAATAACCTCCAAGTTTCTGTCTGTTCCTGTTTGACCATTGCCTGCCTGACTAAGCTATTAGTAAAGTGCATTTGAACCCTCACCTCCATTGTCACCCGACTCTTTGTTACATAATGTAAGAATGAAATATACACACATTCAGGTAAAGCCAGTGTACTATAGTTATATGCAATTTAATGTAACAAAGTTGTTAAATTACAAAATTTTAAAACCATTAAAATGGCCACAATGGGAATTCTAGTGTTATTAACCTAAGTCTTGCTGCTGACCTGCAATGTTCCAATGACATAGGACTTTGTCTTAGTTGCAAACATGGAAAGTTGAAAACAAGAAATTTTCTTTGTTAGGCATACTAGTTATGAATGACATCCCATTTTAGATAAAACCTCTCAAATGACTGATGCCCCCCCTACTTGGTTCCAATTTAAATGAAAAGTCTATTAGCACACATTTTTCTATCCACAAGTGAAAATTATAAGTGCAGCAAGACATAAAAAAATGTTTATTGGTACCTTTGTAACTGGCAGCTCCTTAGATTTCGTCTCAAATAGGTTTTCCAATTTGGCTGTGTCCAGTTTGACGGGATCCAGTTTGGACCAGAGTGACTCCCTGCATCTCTTGTGGTTGGTGTACTGCCAGTCTATTGGTCTCACCTCGTTCCAGAACAGCCTGATGGTCTTCTTCTTCTTCTGGAAGAGCGGTGGTTCTCCTCGACTAAGCTGAGGAGATCCCAGTTGTGCTGAAGGTATTGACGCCAAAAAGGGTGGTGGAGGGGGCATCATCATGCCAGGGACTGGGGGAGGTGGAGGGCATCCAAATAAAGGTGGAGGGGGAGGAAGGTTGGGCAAGCAGGGTGGTGGTGGAGGAGGTGGAGTGAGGTCACCTGACCCAATCATGTTCCCCACGTCCAAAATATCCACATCGTCCTCCTCTCCCAAATCTGTGAAATCCAGCTCTTTGATGCGAAGCTCCCGTGGCGTTGCCATCAGCTGGTCCCATATGTGGTCCGACTCCTTTTTTGGAGGTGCTGGTGATGGAGCAGGCGGAGGCTTTTCCTGTGTTTGCTGCTTTTCCTTCCCACAATGCTCCAAGTCATGAGGCGATAACATGCCTTTGACCAAATCTCCAAATTTCTCAGCTACAGCCCGCACAGTGCCCTGGTTTTCCAGATGCTCCACTTCCAGTTTCTTCAAGTTGTCCTCACATGTCTGCTGATGTGATTCCAGAGTGGAAATTCGGCTAGCAAGGCTTGTCACAGTAGAGTCCTGACCTGAACATTTCTCATTCTCATTCTCCTTTTCTTTCTCATCTTCCTCTCCTTCCTTGTTTTGGGCGTACAGCATGTCCAGCATGAAATGTTTGCTGTTAAGAACTTTGTTGCACTGATCGTTGTTGTCTGCTGTATTTATACAGTCTGCCCATTGACCTAAGAGTCCAAATTGAAAGCAAATTTCTAGAATTAGTAGAATTTTTACATGCACCTCTTTACAAACATGCCATAGCCTGAGAGAGTATCTTGAGAGATACTGTAACTACTGTGAACTTTTATCAAAAAATAAACACTACTTATTGTGTTTGTGTTGTATTGCACAACATGTTTGGTGCCATTGAGATGGGATTTGGGTAAGATTAGAAACAGGTTTGGTGATATGGGTAGGTTTAGGGCTGGGTTAAGGTATACGGAATCGCTCAACAATGTAATTATAAATGCAATTACAGAAATCAATTACAATCAAATGGCAGTATTTCTATCAGTTATAGGGTGAGTAAAAAGTGAATATATTTTAATTTTGTGTGTACTATATTTTAATATCCCTTTTTGCTTGTCACAAAAGTAAAATTATCTACAAAAACCCCCCCCCAAAAAATTACCAAAAAATAAAAAATAAATAACCAAGTGTAGTTTCAGGCAACTTATAAGTGACTTTTTACCAAATGTTTAATGTTTTTGTTTGTATTTTTCTATGTAAAACTAAGCTAAATATACTGTAGATCCATTGCAGATAAGAAATACATGGTAGGTGAAATGTTCATTTTGGTCCATTGTCAGACTCTCTGTTGCACTCACTTATGCTGCAATATTTGAGGTTTCTGTGTAGTTCTCACCTGAGTCGCTGTCACTGACATGTTTCTCCTCTCTTTCTTCTCTTTCCAGAGTGCTGCTGGCTGAAGAGATGCTGGAGGCAGAGCAGTTATCTTTCTCATTCAGCTCTTCATTCTGCCTCTCTTTCTCACTCAGGACGGCACTCTCCTCTCCTTCTCTATCCATCATCTTCTCTTTCTCGCACTCCTCTGCACCCGTCACATTAGTCTCATCCTCAAAGTTTCCTTCTGGTACTTCTTTCTTTTCATCTTCCACTTCACCCGCCACTGTCTCCTCACACTCCTCTGCTTCAGCATTCTCTGTTTTCCCCTCTGTCTCTGGTCTTTCTGGCTCAGAGTTTGTTGGAGACAGAGATAGAATGATGTCTGATGGGTCTACAGGTCTCTGTTCCTCCTCTGGTTGGTATAGGGACACTGGTGGAAATACCGAGGCAGAGGGAGGTTCTGATGAAGAATGCACAACTGCTGTCTGCACCGTACAACTACTCTCAGTCACAGTTCCTGAAGAAAACACACATACAAAAAAAGTAAGATTGGTCTGGTGCAATTTCAGATATGGGGTCCTATCATACACCCGGCGCAATAAGGCGCAAGACGTGTATAGCACAATTTGCTGCTATTTTCAGACCAATACAACCCTAATTTTCATCTTTTGCACCACGTTGTTTAAATAGCAATCCCATTTGTGCCACTTTCTGGACTCATGGGTGTGCTGGTCCATAAAGGAGGTGTGTTAAGGCGCATTGTTGGCGCATTGAGGAACTGAAATAGACTGCGCCATCGACCAACTAAAAGCTGGTCTAGTGCAAAGCCTGTTAGTTATGAGCCTTTGCAGGTTCAAACACTTACAGATTGCTTAAAACACACAGGATGTACAGCAATACACAGATATATTTACATATGAAAAAAATAAATAAAAGATTAAAATGTTACAAAAAGTATTATTTTCTACATAAATATAAAAACCACTGCATCCATTCCTTTATGTTGGGGGGCATTTTTCAGTTTATTTATGACAATTTGCATTTGTATAATATTATTATTATTAGCAGTATTATTTATCATATGCATATTTATATTTGTTTTAATAAATACAAGTTTAGATTTGTCCACCTGTCAGGTTTTGGAGACATATGCATCACCATATGGGGCATAAAAATAGGACGTGTGTTCAGATATGACTTAGTGTTTTGACCACACTTCGTCATTAGTGTTCATTCAAACAAATATTTGTGCATAACAAACAAAATTAAATATGTAGGCTAATGGATGTCTTCAGTGGAGTGCGTACAACACCATTTCCTTATCCAGAAAAGTAAAGGAGTAAAATAAAAAGTAAAAGTAAAGTAAAGGAAATGGAGAAGGCTCATTCTTTTTCTTTGTGCTGCAGATGGTCTGTTTAACTGTTTAACTGGGTTGTGAAGCATTCAGATTTTCCACAAAGTCGGCCATGTAAATAGCAAATGCACCATGGCGTAATGCAACTGGCTCTTAAAGGGAATGGGAGATAAGACTCCGAGTTAAACTCTAGTTTAATGCACATTATGCTCAAAAGACACCAATAACTCATGAAGAGAATAAGCACAACCCTGTTAGAGCCCAAGAGGTTTAAACCACATGAAACAAATGACAAATTAAACACCCCTTCAGACCTGTTCCAAGTTTTTAAAAAAAAAATCCTTTTTCTTTAGACTTCCATAGGTAAGATTACAAAAAAATTTAATGAAATAATAATAATTTCAACAGGCATCAGGTCAAAAACATTTTCCAATAGGAAATTAAAATGAAAATAATACACGTTGTTGATCTTTACTTGAAGTGTTTTCTGAAGTTACACACTTGAACAATACAATATATATTAAAACCCACTGCCTGTTATAATTGAGATAGATATTTAACGTATAAACATATTCATCTATAAATATATATTCATCTATATATATATATAATATATATATATATATATATATATATATATATATATATATATATATATATATATATATATATATATATATATATATATATATATATATATATATATATATTAGTAAATGCAATCCTTATTTTCTCTATCCATTCTATGAAATATTGGCACATATATCTATACATAATATATACAGTATAGATGTATATATAATACATTTGAATTGTATTTTATTTATCTTCTTCAGATCTCTTTATATTTCATTAGAATGTTTTCATTTGTTTTCTGAGGATTAATGAATTTCTTGCAGGTCTTGAATGACAGGGCTAAGTCAATGATCACAGAATTTTTACTTTGGGTTGAATCCTTGAATAAATATCAGTACTTTTTTTTTTTTTTCATAAAATCAAGAGAGTTGCAATATTTTTTCTTATTTTGTGTGTTCCATCATTTAAATGATGTGTAAGCAGCTCTGAAAAACACAAAATCAGTCTGTAGTTCTTTTACTGAACAAACTGTTTAAGCAAAATATTTAATAATCTGTCTTATTTTTAGAAGAAGAAAACAAAAATCCTGATGATGTTATGATTTAAGTGTTGATTCAATAAGAAAACATCTGTGTCAAAAAGTATGTTAAATTGTAAAATCTTTATTACCACACAATTTAGCCAGTTGAGTCCATTTATATTGTTTTAAAGCTGTTAAGACATATACAAATGACCCAAAAATCTAAAGAAGTTCTTTGCATGAATAAATTTGACACATCCCTCATCCCTCACATGCGTTCTGCAATCCACATCCCCCTCTCTCAGTGCCTGTGTTACGGTAACCCACATTACATGACCACATCTACTCCTCCATATTTGGTAAAGCAAATAAATATACAGGGAATGTGATCCTGCAAGTGCATGAGGAATAACAAAACAAAATTCCTCACAACCTTACCATCAAATGATTTATTTAGGACACCCAGCAAAATATAAAATCTAAACGACTGAGAGCTGTTAAAACTAAAGTCTTTATGGACGGACATTATGAATACAATATACTGTATTTGATTAAATTGCAAGTTTGTGTCCATCAAAAAAAGGTTATTATAATTGAATGCTATTTTTTTTCTTGCTAGTCTATATCTCACAATTCTGAAATATAAAATTAATGATTGCAGGAACAAGACAGATTTCAAAAACAGCTGCAAGACATACTTAAAGATATAAACTATGAAATTTTAGCTTTTCTGCTTTAGTTTTCTGACATTTTTATGTTTACATGTATGTTGATGACATCGTTCCTTGCAATTTACAGAAAAAGGTCAGAGCTACAAAATTTAAATGTGCAATTATCACTTGTTTTCTCAGAACAGACTTCTATGCATTCAACTTGCAAAACGCAGACTCTTCATTTTTCAAAAAGGGTTTTATGGGTAATATTACAAGAAATAAAGTCACAATATCAAGAAGAACTGTATGATAAAATAAAAATTGCAACATGCAAACTAAGAATTGTGACATTACTTTCTTGTAATCCAGTTTTTAAAAAGTGTAAATCAATAAGGCACAAACTTCACCAAGACACAAGACACAATTCTCCAAATTATGAGAAAAAAAGACAAAACTGTTACACTGTAAACCCCAAAAGTTAGGGCAACTCAAACCATTTGAGGAAACTGATTACTACAAACCATTTGAGTCAAAAAAAAAAAAAAAAAAAAAAACTAATCTACATGAGTACTGTGAACTTAATCCATTTAAGTTAAAGTAATGAGGTATTGCTCATGGCGACTGGATTTCGATTCCCGCCTCGCGGTCCTACGCCGATGCTTCCTCTCTCTCTGCTTCCCATGCTTTCCTGTCAATAATCTCTACTATCCTATACATTAAAGGTGAAAACCCCGAAAAAATAATAATAATAAAAAAAAGTAATGAGGTATTTCATTAACTCATTACCAACACTGAGTTCAAAACTCTTTTCAAATGAGTAGAAATAACTTTCAGTAAATTGAGTTAACTACACTCATTTCCTTTGATAAAGTTGACTGTTGGGTTTTACAGTGTACATAAAAAGTTTTTTGCTTTCCCATGAAGGATACCGACTGCCATAAATAACTTTTGAAATCATCAAATTTTAATAAGCATATCGGTGTTATTCCTTTCAATTTAGTCTCTGTTTTGGGGGGAAAAGCAGGAGTCAGAGAATGGGAGGAGTTCAGACCTCTGAAACCACAGTCTGATCCACACTGCTATCCTTTTACACACGGCTAGTCATGTTTTCACTCACTGACCAGTGTGTGACCAACCCTCTGGCCTTCAGAAACCACATGAATGTGACATAACCAGGGCCTCAGTAAACGGACAACCTCAAGCCATTCCATTCAATTATCGTGTCACAGCTGACGGATGTCTTTCTTTCTCTCAGTTTTTGTACTATAATCAAATATCATCCTGTTATTCCAGTAAAAAAAATTCTGTCACACCGCCACACTGTTACAGATGTGATTCTGTTCATTCTGCAGGGTTTAAACCTTTACAAACTCATGTTTTTAAGAAACAGAAATATTTCCTGTAAAAACTTTTAGCAAACAAACTTTAATTTGTAACCACATTGCAAACTGTACATAATTCAATTTATTAACAGGTGCCCATAGCAAATTTGATTATAGGACATTGTTGTCTGCTCTAACAAGTTTTAAAATCTGCAAGAAATCCAAATTTACAATGTTTATTTGAATGGCGTATATTGTTAGTCATAAGGTAAACAATAATTCTGGTAGTCTTTAATCAAAATCTACTCATTTGCTTCCACCCTGGAATGACATTTCTGCCCTGATGACACCAGTTTGATGGCTTAGGCGAAATATGCAAAGCCCCCTACTCAATATTCTGTTTCTGTTGAAAAAATATGTCATTATATTAAAATGAAAGTTTGCAGCAATGTCCAGTTCACACAGACTTAATGTCTAATATTTAACTCTACAGTTTAATAAATCATCTTTTATTAAAACTTGTAGTAGTTCAAAAAACAATTAATTGTATAAGATAACTACGTAGAATGTCAATAAATGTCACTTGAGATAAAGGTCCCATAATGCAATTTAAATGCGGTAATAAAGGCAAAACACCAACGAATCACAACTCATGGGAAAGTGTTATTTACTGAAAATAGAAATGCCCAAATACAACATAACACAATAGAAGATAATTCTTATGAAGTAGTCTTACAAGTAACACCACTTTGCAAATGCTGTAAAACATCTGAAATTTGATTGCTTTGCAGTGGTGGTGATGCAGTGTTGTTCAATGTCATTTGAAAACATCAGTAAGTTTCATCAATAAGTCCTAGATTTCAGACAGAGTGGATCTGAGTAGCGATTAAAGGTGTAGTATACAGGATTGACAGTATTGGTATTAGTATTTCAGTCCAAATTCTAAGTGGACTGAAATAGTGGATAGGGTTTTTATAACCTGGCACCTGCTTATTTGATGTACATTTACAGTAGGTTGCCAGATTAATTATACCAACAGAAGCATGTCAGACAATTGAGTATCACACTGTAAGCTATTCAGCTAATGTTTATGTTTGGAATATTTGTATTGTTTTCAAATTAGGAACCATCTCACATGAATTTTTTAAACTCTGAATGTTCGACTCATTTTGGAGGCTGCTAACTGTCCTCCATATTAAGAAATCCTTCAAGACTGAAACAAAAATGCTATGTTTTTCCCCAAGGTAACGCTGGGTGCTGAAATAAAACTGGGTAATCTGGCAGTGGGCAGAGTTACACCCAAACTAAGACCAACATTACTACATGGAATGCACAATAACAATCTGAAGCATTGTTTGTTCACATAAACAAGTATGTTCACTTAGCATGTTTCATAAATATCTGCAAAATATGATATTCTTATGCTTTAGAACCATCAGAAATGAACATACAGAACATTTAAAGACCAATTGGAAAGACATTTGGTTTGACAGTTTAGATTGACAGTTATTATATTTAGCATTCTACTGCACAAGTAGCACAAGCTAACAACTGGAAGATTAGCACTTGTTCGAAGTATCTTCTTTTATCTTTTTATGTTCTACAGCAGGGGTTCCCAAACTTTTCAGTTTCACCAATAGACCCAAGTCTATTTTTCATTTTATTTTTTTTAATGTATGTCAGTGCTGTAAATGTACCAGAAAGTTCAACCTGGTGTTATAAAATCAATCTGCTTCATCTGATGCTATTGCAGTGTCTTTAATATAATGTAATTACCCTAGGGGTCGCAATCCAATAGAACTAGTAACTATAAGCTACTATAGTAACTATATAGTATATAGTAAATATAAACGACATTTTTTTTTTCTCTTCAATAGGTTATGGATAAAATATGGTAATTCTTATGGTTTAATAAAAAAATACATAGATTTTTGGAAATCACAAGGTGACCCCCCCTTCATTGTCCTGCGACCCCTCGGGGGGTCCCGACCCCTACTTTGAGAACCACTGTTCTACAGGAGATATAGTGTTATATGGGTTTGAAATGACACAAGATGGAGTACAATAAACTCAATTCCCACAGTATTTATTACCAATGAACTAAACGGAAAGCTAAAAAAAAAAAAAAAAAAACTAAGAAAATCTGACTTAAATTGAAAAAATTAAATAAAATACACAACATTGGATCCACAGTCATATAGTTCCCATGTGAATGTGAGAGCGTAATGCCAGTTGGAAACTCTGCAGTGGGACTGCGTGATTGACTAGGCTCCAGTCGTTCAGTCTGTTCATACCAACTCACATTCAGATGTGGCTGCGAATGAAAGGCAGGCTGACCACTGACCCAATTTCTCAAATTGTGGTTAATATTTGAGGTCGATAAACCTCAAATAAATGTCGTTTTTCCTAATGGCTCACTGCCCTAGCGGCTTTACATTGTTTTCTGTACAGAACATTTGTGTGGTAACCACTTAATTCCACACTTTGGAGGAAAAATTAGGATCAGAATATTTTTCTTTTTTAGAAATGCTACACTGTATCACTGTACACATTGGGAAATCTCACCTCGTGCTGGATGTGAGACAGAGCATGTTTCCTCTTGAGCATCCACAGTCAAAGGGGTGACGGAACGAGACAAGGAGCTGCTGGAGGTGCGTGAACTCAGACTGAGAGTGATTTCTGTTCGACCCCGTGTTCTTGGTCTTTCCCTTTCATTTTCCTCTGCTGCCAGACGCTCCACTTGCTTGTATCTGAATATACCATATAAAACACAGCAGAAGTCATGAATACATTCTGAATCAAGAAGAAAGCTCCTTCATCCACCAATGTCCAGAGACATTTAAAGTTCAGAAAAGGAAGCAAAAACATTGTCAAAACATTCTATATGACTTCAGTAGTTCAACTGTAACCATACAAAGCTCCAAAAATATATTTGCATGTCAAAAAGCTGCATATATATCTTCTATATCTTCTCTTCAACCCAGGCTCATTATGGATACATACCCCCTGTATACATTTCTGGAGAGAGCGAAGTATGTACAAGGAGGTACTTTTTTTGCAGTTTTTGTTTTCGTGAATCGTGAAGGCCACTGTGTATGTTTTTGAGATCTCAAATTTATCTCGCTAGTGCCATTCGCACATGCTCTTCTCGCGTAAATCCACCCGAGGCCGCTGTCGACTGACTGACTGACTGACCGACCTACAGTATAACCCCACCAACCCCCTTCTCCAAACTCAACCGATAGTGTTTTCAAAAGCAACCCAGAAAAAGAAAAGCCACCTGATTTTACCATGTTTTCAGATCTTACCACAATCTTACCCTGTTATTTACTTGTTTATTTTATTTTTTGCCTTTTTTAGCTGCATTCTGGAACCGTTCTTTGCCGCACTCGAACCCCGTTGACGTGGTCAACTCCGCTCTGCATCTTAAGTTTGCCACCATATACGGCAAGTCACTGGGCAAACTGGTAACTGTGCAAAAGCTTTCCATACAGAGGTAAGCGGTAGTAGAAACAGAAGCCACCGGCAGTATCATACTGGACCTTAGTGTGCGTTTTAATGACAAAAAATGCAGCCATACATACTTCTGGCTGCATAATTCGCACTCTTCAGAAATGTATATGGGGGTATGTATTCACAATGTGCCTGTGTTGCTTTTCTTCATCATCAAGTCGTCAGTGTCCATTTGCTACAGGCAAAATGGATAACACTTACAAGTCAGCAGCATGACATGTTGACACATCATGACAAGCACTGCCCATAGTAAATGCGCACCCTGTTCTGAAGCGAAAGATATAGGTGAAAAAATTTATTTTTACAGTTTACTGGTGCACACAGTTGTTCATAGAGTTTCATATGATTACATTTGAACCACTGAAGTCACATGTTTTGACAATATTTTGCATCCTTTACTGGACTTTATTTGTATAATAATGTTGCTGTATATGGAAGATTAGGGAGCTCTCAAATTTCATCTAAAATATTGTAGCTAGGCAACCCAGTGGCGCAGTAGGTAGTGCTGTTGCCTCACAGCAAGAACGTCGCTGGGTCGCAGGTTCGAACCTCGGCTGGGCTGGGTCAGTTGGCGTTTCTGTGTGGAGTTTGCATGTTCTCCCTGGGTTCGCGTGGGTTTCCTCCGGGTGCTCCGGTTTCCCCCACAGTCCAAAGACATGCAGTACAGGTGAATTGGGTAAGCTAAAAAATTGTCCATAGTGTATGAGTGTGAATGTGTGTGTGGAAGTTCCCAGAGATGGGTTGCGGCTGGAAGGGCATCCGCTGCGTAAAATCGTGCTGGATAAGTTGGCGGTTCATTCCGCTGTGGCGACCCCGCAAGGGACAAAGCCGACAAGAAAATGAATGAATGAATATTGTAGCTATGTATTGTAACATAGTTTTGACAAAAAAATATTTATTGGTTTTATTTCATAAACAACTGATGAATATCAATCAATCAATCAATCAATCAATCAATCAAGCAAGCAAGCAAGCAAGCAATCAAGCAATCAATCAATTATCATAATAAGAACTACAGCAAACATGTCTAAGCCAGTAAGTCTTCATTCCTTAATTTTCCTTTGGCTTAGTCCTTTTATTCAACAGTGGTTGCCACAGAGGATTGAACTGCCAACTTATCCAGTATATTTTTTTCACAGTGGATGCCCTTCCAGCTGCAACCCAGTACTGGAAAACATCCATACACTACAATCAATTTAGTTTTATTTAATTCACCTATAGCACATGTCTTTGGACTGTGGGGGAAACCGGAGCACCTGAAGGAAATCCACTCAAACGTGAGGAGAACATCAAAAATCCACACAGAAATGTCAACTGACCCAGCCGGGACTCGAAGCAGCTATATTCTTGTTGTGAGGCGACAGTGCTAACCACTGAGCCACCGTGTTTCCCCCTCAGTAAGTCTTAATTTGAAAAATTAACCGATAGCATTTTATTATTTAAATAATATTTCCTTTTCATTATTATGAATCCTTTCATTTGCTACTGACACATCAAATGCCATAACTAAGATGTTATGTTTGTGAAAATGGCTTACTGGTTTAAGGGATAGCTCAGCCCAAAATTAAAATTCTGTTAATTACAGAGAGCTCTCTGACAGTTACGTTCCCGACATGTTCAAAAAAAGAAACATTCTTCTTCCATATGCCTTCAGTGGTTCAATGGGAATATTATCAAGCTACAAGAGAAAAAAAAAGTGTTAAATGTAATTATTTTGTTATAAATGAAATTATTTTTGTTTTATGTGCTCACAAATGTATTCTCATAGCCTGATAATATTCTGAATAAACCACTGAAGCTATATGAGCTTCTTTGAGATGCTTTTGGTACCTTTCTGGACTTTGAATGAGTCAGGACTATGGAGGATCAGGAAGCTCTCAGATTTCATCTAAAATATCTTAATTTGTGTTCTAAAGATGTCTTGGGGGTTTGCAATGACATGATGGTGAGTAACTATTGACATAATTTTCATTTTAGGGCTATTTATCCTTTTAGAGATTAGGATTGGTAACTGAAATATTGTTGTTTTAAAACCTATAAGTGGCAAACTAACTATGTCTCTCATATTTGCTCCCTGCAGGGGAACTGTAATTGCATTAATGTAATATAAGTTGCTTTAAGTAAAGTTGTGTTTGCTATTTTAAAGGGTGGAAGCCTGAAACAGCACGTGAATTTAAATAAAGGGCTTAAAATTTTAGAACATTCGCCCTACATAAATAAACTTTATTTTCAAATCCTTACAAACCAAAGCCTCCTACCATGTTACCTTAACAGGTGTCAAAACAGATGCTGTCCGCTCTCCTGTCTTATCTACCCCAAAATATGCACCAGTGCTAATATTCAACATTTACCAAAACCAGAACCAGATGTTATATAACTGTATAACATTTCCTTGCCATCACCTGAGGTTGGCTGATCCTTTAATTCCATCACATCATTACGCTATACTGAAAGCTTCAAGAAATTGAAGAAAAACTTTGGAAGACCTTGGCTTTTGATAAGATCTAAAATAAATCCAAGGACATTGAAACGTTTCATTTGCCAGGAAGCATGCTTTTGACATTGACTGTAAATGGAAAAAGCCCATGTCTAATGTCAATTACACACCTTGTCTTTCCATCTTTTAAGGTCTTTATCTAAAGCAGGCGTAAAGGGACCCTGATGCCCATATTTCATGTTCAGCACGTGCAGACTCGCTTCCCATCCCATCTCATTCTAATAAACGCTTTCAAGGTGTATTACAACTGCTGTGCTGATAATGGATATTAAACAAGGCTCAGAGCTTTATGACATAATTGCGTTGGACTGGACTGATTTATCCTATATGAGTGACCTGTGCAATTAGTGGCACGTGACTTATATAATTCTTCCTAAAAAAAGCAAGATGGCCTTTAGCATAAAGATTTAATGTCCATCGTCATCGGAAACATAAGAATCAGACCTTTTTTCTTTTTTTACCCAAGTAGTATCAAGGCCTTTCAATAGCCATTTTAATAAGTTCAATGCAAATATACATAGACAGGAACTGGGTCATCTCAAACCAATCTGGCCTGCAGCAGAGCATCTCTGAGAACGCAATACAAAAAATATGGAGTCCAAAAGTCCCTCTAGGGTGGCACAGAAAATGTATTTTTGTGGGAATGCAATGTTTTTTGCAATGATTATAATGGCAGTTTTGAAAATAAAAAGGCTTCAAATTTCTATTAGCAACATGTGAAAAAGAGTGTTAATGTTAATGTACTATAAACGTAGCTTCTGCTGGAAAAATACCTTTCTTCACGAGCATGTCTGACCTCTTCTCTCTTGTCTGCATAATCCCGACTGCAGTAAAGAAAAATCAGCATGAGCAAATATGTATAATACATGCTAAAGAATGCCTTTCAAAACCCCTACCAATAATATTTTACATTGCATCTTAATGTCAATTAAAACATAAACATTCAAGTCTGTGTACTAAGTAGGAGATAATGTACATCTAGGCAGTTGTTCTAGCAGAAAATAGCCTCACAGGCTTTCTAACAAAGCTGTTTTATAAGACCGAAAGCATTTATTCTGTGGACACAAACACCTAGATGTACATTATCCCACTTAGTACATAGTTACTTGTGACAAAAGTAGAAAAAAATAAAAAAATACTTGCTATTTAATTAAAATCCAAGCTTGCTAAAGGAAATAGGTTGAATGCTGTCTACACTAAGCTATATATTATTCCAACCCACACTCATTATTAATGCGTACCCCTATATACATTTTTGGAGATCGCGAAATATGTCCCACAAGGTACTTTTTTTTTTTTGCAGTTTTTGTTTTCGCAAATCGACCAGATTTTGCTTTTTGAGATCTCAAATTTCTCTCGCGAGTGCCATTCGCAACTGCTGTTGTCGAGTTAATCCACCAGAGGCCGCTGTTGACTGACTGACTGATTGACTGACAAACCGATACACCTACCCACCCATCCCTGTCCCTTAACACAACCAATAGTGTTTTCAAAAGCACCAATTGACTCGATCACCCCCTTCCCTAAACCC
This sequence comes from Danio kyathit, assembly GCA_903798195.1. NCBI lineage: Eukaryota > Metazoa > Chordata > Actinopteri > Cypriniformes > Danionidae > Danio > Danio kyathit. Next base: position 22,769,306 of record LR812534.1, on the reverse strand, counting down.
AACCGACAGTGTTTTCGAAAGCAATACAGAAGAAGAGAAGCCCTCACCTAATTTTTTCCACATTTTTAGATTCTACCAAATTCTCACCCTGTTATTTACTTGTTTATTTTTTATTTTTTGCCTTTTGTTTTTGTTTTAATAACTTTCTGGAACCGTTCCTCGCCGTCATCTCCTTTCTGCCTCTTAAGTCTACCAATGCACATGGTGTGAAAAGAAACAGAAGCTGTTGGCGGTATCATACCGCCCGTAGTGTTCGTTTTAAAGACAAAATGCAGGCGTACATAGCTCTGGCTATATAATTCGCGCTTTCCAGAAATCTATACTTGTGCATGTATACGAGCCTGTGTATTAATCTGTCATAAAATGCCGTAAAACAGTCAAAAACAACAGTGTTACAGACAAGCATGTAAATATGTTTATGAATGTATGCAACAGTCAAAATGATTTGTAGTATCCTGATAAGCCTGTGTTATTCATTTCAGTGACTGTTTTATGGGAATAACATACCTTGGAATTTCATAATTTACTAATCAGAATCAAGTACTCCAGAGAGCCAAGTAATAATTTGTTATAAGATATCAGTAGAGGCTGACTTAAAGACTCAAATACTGTAAACTGTAGACCTGATAAACTCACAGAAAGAGCAAGTATTTGTCTTCCTGCAGCCCATCACAATTATTTATTGTCTGGTCTAAACAGTTTTCCTGTTAATGAGTATAATAAGCAGCAATAACTTGTCCTATCAGGAAAACTTTTAGATCTCTGATAAAAAAAAAAATTGGATGGAACTGCTTCTCCAGCCAGTTGGACACAATGTTTCTCATGGTCATCTCCAACACGAGAGACACCACATGACATCAGAACCGCTAATGCATTTGTGGAATAAATCAAATAACTCAGCCCGGGGTGCAAAAACACATTGAATCATAATGAAAAATTGAGAAAGGCCACAAACTTGAAGCGGTTTCTCTCCTCTCTTTCAATCCGTTGAAGTCTCTCTTCTCTCTCCAGACGTCTCCGCTCTCGTTCAGCATTCAGAGACTCTTGGTGCTGCCGGTAGGAGGAGGTCAACAATCCACCCAGAGTCGGCCTAGAACAGTGTTACAAAAACAACCGCAAATTTTGCTGAAATATCAGAAATACTGTATCTACTTTAATTCAGAAATAAAAAGGTTACTTAAACTGTAATAACATAGTTGAATAACTAAGTATTTACACTCTAAAAAATATGAAAATGATGTGTTGTTCTTATCCAACACTGGGTAAAATGACACACCTAAGCTAACCTAACCAAAAACATTGTGTTTGTCCAATGTCATAGTCTGGTGTGTCTGTGTTGTTTTCATTGTGTATTGTGTCATGTGATTCCCCATGTGTTGTGTTCCAAGTGCTTCTGTTTATGTCATGTGATTTCTTTGTTCTGTTTTCCCGCCGTTTGTTAATATACAATAGTTGTCAATATACCACCTGTGTCACACACCTGTATGTAATCTGTTTAATCATGTCTTGTGTATTTATACCCCCTGAGTTCAGTTTATTCATTGTCCGGTATTGTATTGTCACATCTCCATGGCCTGGCTGTGGTTTGATGTTCCATTTCCTGTCATAAGTGCTTTTTGTAAATAAATGTGTGTTTTTGATAACTCCTGTGATCTGTGCGTTTGTTATTGAGCCTACCTGTGACAGCCATATTTTTCCCCTTTAGTGTAGCAATTTGGTCTACCGAAGGATTTATAGTAATCAACATTTAAAGTAGATACAAGACAAGAATGGGTGTTGTAGAAAGTTTTAGGACTACTCTGATGAAATGTGTTGATCCACTTCAAATGTTAACTAAAGTATACTGGTAAGAAGAAATAATTCAGTCATAAAAGTGAAATATCCTTGAGTGGGAGGATGATTTGCAGGTGCAAGACACCTTAAAGGGTCACGAAACACCAAAACACATTTTTTGAGCTGTTGACAGTCATATATGTGTCCCACGCTGCTATAAACACTATCAGGACACATATATTGCACTAAAAAGTGAAAATTGGTTGTTTTTGCATTATTTTGAGCAAATTCGTTCTTCTGGTTTGAAACAAATTTTTGAAGCTACGTCACGGCCATGAGATACATAGGTGTAAATCCAGAGTGGAGAATGGCTGTCTGTCTTTTCAAGGACATAGTGACGTCTCTGAGTGTGTGGCATTAATTCATGAGAAAGACGTGCTTCAAACCAATCAGCGCGCTCTATTGTGTATGACGTGAAACTTCATTAATATGCATGATAGCTCCGGAGACTGTTTACCTGTTTACGCTGTTCATACGGCAGAGAGACGCCACGTTGTGTTGCCAAAACAAGTGAAAGTACAAGAATTTCAAGACAAGAGTCGTAGGTGTTGCAACGAAGGTTTTGTTTTCATTTTCCCTCTATGAGAGAGCAGCTGGAATCGCGTGTGGATTACAGTGCACGCGACACGCGACAGAAACGCGTTTGGAACATTTTTACCCGAGAGCTTTTTCTCATCTGGAAATGGTGAAATCCGGATTTGCCGCTCGTCTCCTTTTAATAAAAAGACACAGCTCCAGTTTGATTGTCTGTCTATAGATTTGGTAAGTGTTTGCAGTGCAGTGCCCTTTGTTTAAATGCTGCTCTCCGAGTGTAAACATGTTAACACAAACTATTCCCGTCGTGCAGGATTTTCGCTGCATTTTGTGACAGGATAGTCTATACACACACGGCTTTCTGACGCTACCTACCTACCGAGTACATAAGTTACAGAGAAATGCGGAGGATTTTTTTTTCTCTCATTCGCCATGCGGTATCAAATCAGCCTCTCTGTGTTAGTTTTGCCTGTGAAACTTAGCGCGTGCCCAAATGGAAACTCCCTTCTATGCAAATCTTACCCTCTTTCCCTCCCCCGTCACTCCCACACTCCCAGAGCTGGACACGCCCAACTTTCCTGACTTTTTTCAAAACAGAGGTGTGAAAACACCCTGCTGAGACAGGGGGTTTCGTGGCCCTTTAAGAATATTACGGCCTTTCAAAATATGCTTTAGGTATCCTGTGATTTCTTTTATCAATAATCATAACCACTTTAGAGTCAGAAGTGTTACATTTGAAGATTCCTGTGAAACAAATCCATGTGCGCATCAAAGAAGAACAGTGGCTCACCTTTCAGCTTTACTGTCTGCAGATGGACCTCCTGAAGGGCCGAAGCGGTTGTAGGATGTGAAGGGGGCACTGGACACCCCAGATGACCTGCCGGGATATGTGCCTGCATTGCCATTGCTAAAGGAAAAAGGAAGGACAATTTACCAATCTTTTAGCGATAATCACAAATAGCACAATTTGTTTTGGTCCTTCAATTCTTTAAAATATTAAATAAACAATAACACTTTAGTTTAAGAAGCAATTCTCACTAATAACTAGTGGCTACTACAGTACCTTAATAACTATTACAGTAAGCAGCAAATTAGTAATTTACTGAACAACAAGTAGGGAAGAGCAGGGATGAAAGTACCCTTTTTTCATAAAAAAACATTTTTAAAAGGTAATGTTTTGGACAGAAAAATATTTTTGCTGTGTTTACTAACTCTTAATTGTGATCTATCAATACCAGGTGGTATTTTTAACAAATAACTTTACTTTAAACAAAAGTTGCACAGTGTTAATTTTGACCCCGTCAGTGTGGTCAAAGGTAACACATGAGTGGGTCAAAAGTGCCGCAACAATATTTGCTAGATTTATTGGTTTAATCTTGTTTATTTTAAATATATCTGGCTATGACCTAGTAATGTTAACTACAAACATATTTTGTCTATTTTTTTTTACGGCATTTTCATTTTAAATTTGAGTTCCATCAAATGTTTCAAATGCAATCCAACAATGCAAATTGTTCAGATTTTTAATTTTTTTTTTAAATATTTTGTATTATTATTGGCAATGTGCATAAATCAAAACACTGAAAACTCTTAGGAAGTGAAAAATGAGGTCTGAATATTAGCATTGGGACATAAATAACAGTCTTACTTTTGTCCCCACAGAAACTCTTGCTATTTAAATCTGATTAAAGCTGCGGTCACACTGCACTTTTCTCCCTATAGACTTCTATTCATACGCACGAATGCGTCAGACCGGAAGCGCAAGCTTGTGCGAAAAGTTTCGTAGTTCGCTGCGTTGGAAAGTTCAAGCTTGGTGAACTCTGACCTGCGAAATCACATCACATCATTGCGTGAGACCAATCGAAGATCAAAAGATGACCTCTCTGGACAAAAATTTAAAACATGGACCAATCGCTCGCTTTTTTAATGTCTAATCTTGTTTAATCCCGTCCCTTTTCGCAGCACTGTACAACAGAATTTCGCATGCAGAAACACTGCGGGACACTGTCTCAAAATCAAATGATATTTGGCAGCTCCATCAAGGGTTGCATGCTGAATATGTTATAGTCTTATAGTTATAGTCTGGAACAGCCGATTCGAATGTTATCACTCGATTGAATGGGCATTATCAGTGGTCATCAGCTGATAGATATGAGCCAGTAGAGACCTTCTGCCCCTACTGATAGGCTCAGAAGGCTGTTATCATCCATCCACATGGTGAATCAGCTTTAGATAACATATGGCTGCGACCGGAAGTTAACGAGAATTATTTATATAATTTACAAAATTTCCCATTAATTGTATTTTATTAACCTCTACCCCAAGCCTAAACTCAACCGTCACAGTAATGTAAAAGCAGATCTGGATCTGGAGCCTCTCTATTAGTATAGCTGATTCCCCATTTGGTTGGATAAAAACAGATAACTCTTGCCGATTAAATCTGATTTACTTTTACACTGAAAAACTCGGACATTGCAAAATTAAGGATGTGTTATTGCACTAAATGACCCGTAGATTGATCATTTCTGTGATACATGAAAAGAGAAACAACTTGTAATAACGAAAAAAGAACCGCTACAATAATTTAATTTTTGCACTTAAAAACTGAAATTTGGAGCTAACTGCCAAACACTGTCTCAAAATCAAGTGATATTTGGCAGCTCCATTAAGAGTTGCATGCTTGTAGGCGCAGAAGGCCCCTAATGGCCCATTTCTATCAGCTGACAGCCACTGATAATGCCCATTCAATCGAGTGATAACATTCAAAGCGGGTGAAAGCAAATGTTGCAGGGCTTCGAGAAAATTGATTTGTTACTTTTGTCCCGCATTGCTTTTGTCCACGCTCTCCCCTAAGAGTTAATAGTTTATTAATAGCAAGAACTGTACCTTAAAATAAAGTGTGTCCTTTTATAGTGTAACAGTTGGGGTTTAAAATTGCATGACTAACTATTAACTTAACAGTAAGAGCATACAACATAGGTAACAAGGACAGTGTAAAAATAAAGCACTACTCCAAATACACTGTAATAAATGTATTTTGCATTGTTTGTTCATGTAAAAACAGTAAAGGGCTATTATTATAAAGTGTTACCATATATAAGGTAAAATTTTAAAATAATAGCCCTTTACTGTAAGTCAATGTCCTATTTTTAGGTGAACCTTCCCTTTAATTTTGTCTCAGGAAAAAAAAATCTTATGTAGAAAATAAACCTGCACTTCACTATTGTTTTTATGATGTTTGATGCCTAAAAACCCCTTCCATCTTTGACCCATATACACACACAAACACATCAAAACCAATTAGATTTGTGGGAATTTGTTGTCCTGAAGTCGACCTCTTAACATCATAAACCTAAAGTCTCGATTTATCCAAGAGAACGAATGGCCATCTTTCTGTTCACTTCATTTATCACACATATCATCAGCTAGTACACACAGCCAAGGGGTGAAGCTCTGATTCCAGATGATGTCATTTACTTCCTCCATCAGGACTGCAACACAGAGGCCAGTCTGAAGCAACACACACACACACACACACACACACACACACACACACACACACACACACACACACACACACACACACACACACACACACACACACACACACACACACACACACACACACACACACACACACACACACACACACACACACACACACGCGCTTGGCTGAATCCAGCTTTCACATCAGTGGGTGACAATATAAACTCTTTTCCCCACATAAAGCAAACTGCCAGTTCAGATCGTCGGCTGGAGATGTACGCGATATGACCTTGTATCAGGAGGTATGATTGAAGACATGTGGGGGCTTGCTTGTTTCCCTGCGCAGTCCCACATCTTCATTAAAAAAGTTCATTGACATACCGTCAGTCGCTGCTTAAACCTGCCTCCATGTTTGAATCTGCTGTGATTCATTACACACATTATCAGAGAAAGAACTGAGAGCTGGGAATGAATCCTGGCTTAATAAACAGACACTGTTCTACTTTTCAAAGTGTTCCAGCACCTGAAAGAACAGAGAGTCAAACACACTTTAAAGGGCTGAGAATTGTTTTAGAATTGCCAAATATAAGCCTGGTCTACCGAAAATGAATTTTAGTGAGCAAAAAACTAAAAGGATTGATTGAAATGGTTACAGCTAGCATTACCTGATCTAAATTAAATTAAATTATATTAAATGTTTAATTATAGTCTTGATTTTAGAATACTAAAAAACTTATTGAAAGTTGATTTGATTGAAGGTTGAAGATATCAATAATAAAAACTAAATAAAGCACACCAGGCATCACAAATGGATTTGCAGGTTTGTTTCTAACACGTTCCCTTACCTGCCACAAGAACTGCATGGTGTGTTTGCGTATCTAACATCTGACAGACTGCACAGAAGAGACAGAACATGAATGCAGTTAGCAGGGAACACATACATTACAGAAGGATTAGTCTGACTGACAGAAAAAAGGGGACAGAGGAAAAGTGAAGCAAAGAAACAAATACAGTGACAATACAGACAGAAAGTGAATCAAAGCAGTCACCATTAGATAAATAGAGATTTTTTATATAGCCAAACAGGAACAAATAACTGCATCCTTTAATAACCCATTTAAAGTAATAATACAGTAGTTTTAAGTAGTGTAAAATCTGAGTAAAAAAAAAAAAACCCTTATGCTAACCAGGGATGTTTCCATGCTACAATGTAACTTGCTGCTTATTTAAAAAGTACGATGTGTCTACCTAGTCAAGCTAACTATTTCCAGAACAACTTTGATAGCAACTTTGTACTTTAGTTGCGAACGCCTTGTACAAAGCATTAGTTAGAACTGTAAACAGTGATGATTTAAAAATCAAATTAGCATTTAATAATAAGTTTAATAATGAACACAATATATGAGCTCACTCAACTTGTGGGACTAATATGGCGTTATTTCAATGACAATTGTCGTGAGTGCAGTATTACAAGTCGAGCGAACATTTATGTAATACAAGCGTGCAAATGTCTTTGCTAGTGTGCCGATTTCCTCTGTTCATGCAAAAAGCTCTCAAATATTCGCTGCTTGCACGCAAAACTTCTCGCACGCTCTTAAAACAGTGGCTGCTCATGCGCAAATTGTCTGCTCTCACTCAGTGAGATGATGCAGACTCACAATTTGTGCCTTGTGTTTGTGCCTTTATTATATGATGAGACATTTCATGTTTGTTTTGTAACAAACACTTAAAAACACAGAAAATAGACATTTGATATGAAGAATAGCCTATATTTTATTTAAAAGTGTAAAAAAGCATGCAAATCAAATCATACTAATCAAATCAAATCAAATAAAAGCATTTAAATAAAAATAAAAATAATGCAAGCAGAAATGTAACTAATAGGAAATAGGGAAAACTTGAGAAGGTAATATAGCCTACTGTACTTTTCACTCTTAAAATAATTGGCATTTTCAATCCCAATTTATTATAGAACTAGACTCTGCTGTCTTCCACATTGTTAATGAGATTTTGGAGGGCATTATCTTTGTCATCCACTTCATTTTGAGGAAAAGCTGTTTCACAGGCCCCCTGAACACGTCTATTGGCATGTACAGTGTTTATAACAATACTATTGTAAAGTACTTCAATTAATCTGTTGTGGTAATGCTATACAGTAGTTGCTATGGTACCACAACTGTAGTAGTATAAACAAGTAACCCTATGCTGTTTTCTACAATATGGGGTATATTATACTACAATTCACCACACTTTACTTTGGTAAAACTCACTCACTCTTTTTTTTTTTTTGCTCGTTCAAACTACTTATTTAAATTGAGCTGAAAGAACACAGTTCTTGAGATTTCATTGGGACAACTTATTTTTTATGTTCAATCCACATAAATTTGTTAAAAGTGTTAAGTTAACTTAATAAATTTGTGTTGGGACAACATGAATGAATTGTGTGGAACCCTGCATTTTTTACAGTGTAGCTTATAACATATACAGTATATCTAACACATCAAATACACCATTATAGAATTTATCTTAACCTTTTCATTTTTCGTTTATTGTTAATAACTATGGTACCAGTATATGGGATAACTAATTTAACAGAAGAGCAAAAGCACAAAAGGAAGAGGGAACACAGGGCACAACTGTGAGTCCGCATCAACTGTGAGAAAGAGCAGATAATTTGCACTTAAGCAGCGTATATTTGAGAGCGTGCGAAAAAATTTGCGTGCAAGCAGGGTATATTTGAGAGCTTGCAAGCAGTTTTGTGCACAAACAGAGGAAATCGGCACATGAGAAAAGAGATTTGCACTCTTGTATTACATGAATGGGCTCTCGACTTGTAATACTGCGCTCATGACATTTGTCATTGAAATAACACCATAGGCTAAGCCTAGTCATTGCATTTGTGTACATTTGATAGGCTCTATATATTGTTCTGTGTGTTCAAAATGTTTCACACATTTGGGGGAATCACCCAAACCACTAGATTTCACATACCAGACCACACACTACACCCCAGCTTGGTGGAGAGGAGATGGTGTGAGGAAGCAGTTAGTAGACACAGGGTTGATTAGGAGGGCAGTGTGCAAATCCAGACAGAATGCCAACTCTTTTCAAAGAACATCCTGTTTTTTTTTTTTTTTTGTTACTGAACACAGAGAATGAGGACCTCATTTGAATGAGTATTCTGAAAGATGGTTATCACTGACAGTATAAAATTCTCATCACTATACTACGGCACTACACTGTAAAAAATGATATGATCAATTAGTCCTGACAGCATATGCTTTCAGGTCATTGTAACTTATTAAACTAAGTTAATCATGATTTAACTTAATTTTATAAGTTACGCAAGCTGTTTTAACATAATATAAGTTCAATAGACTCATAAGATTAATTTGATTCAGCTTAAAAATTTACAGTAAGGCAACCAGGGTTTTTTTACAGTGTAGGAAGCACACAGACCACAGAGAACTACTTGATGGTTTGGTCATTTTGACCCCCCCCCAAAAAAAAGACACTGTATTTTGAACAGCATCTATGCTCATGTAAGAGGCCATTCACACAGAATGCATTTTTTCCATTGCAATTTTCAATTTCCATTGCAATTTTATATTGTTTTTCAATATAAACACAGACTTGACAGAGGTGTGTGACCTTTACATTTGTATGCCACATCTTTTAAAGCACTGTGCACTCCTGAGACATTTGTTCTAGATGCCTTGTCAAGTTTAAAGATCTTTATACAAAGACAAAACCAGGTACAGTTGAAGTCAGAATTATTAGCAACCCCCCCTTTGAACTTTTTAATATATATATATATATATTTCCCAAATGATGTTTAACAGAGCAAGGAATTTTTCACAGTATGTCTGATAATATTTTTTCTTCTGGAAAAAATCAATCAGTTATTAGAAATACGTTTTTAAAACTATTATGTTTAGAAATGTGTTGAATTTTTTTTTTCTCTCCGTTAAACGGGGAAAAAAATAAACGGTGTGTGTGTGTGTGTGGGGGGGGGGGGGTGTTTGGGGGGGCTAATAATTCAGGGGGACTAATATTTCTGACTTCAACTGTACTGTATGTTTGACATTTTTGTCCATATTATCATTGTTTCTTATGACATCCTGTTTTGGGTTCATTTAGATGTGTTTGGTCCATGTTGCATTAATATTGTAGTCAAACTGCAAAAGAGTTTAGGAGGTTACTGAGAGATGTCTTCAGTGGTGTTGGTCTACTTTGGTCACTTTTTGCTAGTCCGTGGCTGTGTCATTAATGCTTTCCTAGAAGATAATATTTTGATGTTGTGTTGACTTTAACAGTTTATTGTGCCCTCAGCATAACACTGATGGTATTGCAATTATTAAAGCATAAAGAATAATAAAGGTGTGTAAACACATTTCCATAGAGTGTTAGCAGACTAAAAAAAAAAACAAAAAAAAAAAAAAAAGCTGTCTTTGATCCACTTTATAATCCAGATGGGTTCCTCAAGCTGCCATGGTCTTAATGTCAAGCAAACATGCATATGACTTCGCAAAGCATTTTCAGCTTCATTCTCATGAAATGCAGACCCTACAGGCACTGTCCAGAGTGAAATACAATTGCCCTTTTATATATGACTTAATTTACAGGCTTCTCTTGGCTTTGTAGTGGTACAATGCATCAATGAAAGGCAGATGAGCTGTAAATGTCAGTAAAAGTTAGCATCCTTTAGGGAGTGTCTTGCACTACAGTGGCCGGTTCAGAGAAAAGAAAAAAAAAAGACTTTAGTTTATAAAATGTCATTTTGCATTAAAGAGTCAACATTAAATTCATAGAGTATAAAGATTTATCAGGCTATGATCATAGCGGTATCCATTTCTCATTTTATTGGGCTAGGGATTTGATATATAAGACAGGTTAAGCCACAAAATTGCACATGACGATAAGTTAATACACTGTTAGTGTAGCTATTTGTGATAGTGTGCTTAGGCTTTGGAAAGTTTGGAGCATACAGGACATTTTACAATGCTCTCTTGGAAGTAGGAACAAAGGGACAGGGTGATGATCCTCTAGGTGAGGGTCTGACTCTATTCAAAAGGGGGGCTTGATGGAACAGGCAAAACAATAAACCCTCGCCATTCACAGGAGATCAAGAGATCAAGTGGATCCCATGCCACACTTCCTACAATATAACAGTTCAACTACTGTGGTCAAGGTTAGACTTAAATTCATAAAAAAACGACATGGGTTTTCCTAAATTTATCTCTCAGGGATCTCATAGCTTGACTTATGTGGGGGTGAAAGTCATTCTTTGAATCAGACATGCAACTTTGAATGGCTCTATCCTAAACCTTGCAGCCTACATAGGCAGCTCACGTTTTTAAAGAGATCTTTCAAGACGACTTATCAGATTATGGCTTCAAACACTCTATACAAGACAACAACTTCATTACCAGAAACTCACACTTGAAGTGCAGTTCAAAGAAATTCATGAAACTGTATATGTTAACTGTAATGTATTGTAATGTAAAGACAAACTTGGAATGATACGCAAGCAGACATACTGTACTAATAGACAGACCAACAGATAGATTGATAGGTAAGTTGGAAGGCAGGTAGAAAGATAGATCTGTGGATAGATTAAAGGATGGATAGGAGGGGTGTCAAAATTAATAGTTTCTATTCAGTTTGGTTTGATTCAGTATGGTTTTAGTTACAGACCATAACTGGTTATGATCTACAGATGGTTTTCTGACATCATTTGCCATGTTAGCATACTATCGCGAAAGAGGTGAGCCACATGTGCAGGTAGCATACTATGGCGAGGAAGGCAAGATGCATGTGCGAGTAGCATTCTATGGTGAGTGGGACAAGAGGCAAGTGTGAGTAGCATAGTATGAGGTGCATGAGTGGCATACTATGGCGAGGGAGACAAAACACACATGTAAGAAGCATACTATAAAGAAGGTGAGATTCATATGCGACTAGCATTAAATAGTGAGAGAGGCGAGATGTGAGTGTGAGTATTTAAATAATTTCCAACTAATTTATAAGTTTGAGCACATTTCACATGCTATTGAAAGAACAGTATTTCAATAGCATGTGAACTGTAGAACGCACAATCCCCCAACAACACATAAACCCCAGGACTAGAATGATTGGTGGGTGAATGGAAGGATGAATGGTTGGATTGATGGATGGATGGATAGATAGATGTAAAGGCACACTTTAGACAGACAGACAAATACTGTAGACAGACAGATAGATTTCTTTGAATCACAATTCAATGAATTCCAACACAAATTCCAAGTCAACAAGTCTCAAATTCTACATTCTGCACATTCCTGATTTCTGAATTGCTTTAACCCTTAAGGGTACTTGAGAAGCTGTCTTAAAATTGAATTAATTTCTCCTGCCAATTGTCTACAGGAACAGCTTGAGTCAGGAAGGTGCATACAATCTATAACTGTGTATGTAGGCACAAGGCATCTTACTAAGGTTTGGAACAGAGCCCATATGCACATGCATGGGAACTTGTACTGTGAGTGGCGAGAATCTACTGCGTCTATCTGCACTACCTGCAGTGCTTGTCTGGATCTTGACCCTGTGGAGTGCCCACAAACACCTCGTCCGAATCCACTGGGCAAGTGTGAAGAAGGTTGGAAGAGAGAAGAGGAAGGACAGGGGATTGGGGCTCTTCGCCCGGGGAGGTGGAGGCTGAGGAGGTGACAGAGGAACCCTGAGATGGGACGGCTCCTAAAGATCTGACCGAAGACCAAGAAGACAGTCTGGGTGATAACGAGGGGCCAAAATCGGGGGTAAAAGGAGGAGAGGACACTGGGGCCTTGCGGATAACCCTGATTCCAGACCTGTTCCGGAGTTTTTCTGCATTTTCTGTATCAGCGGCATTTGGAATGAAGTTGACCATGCACCTTAAAGGCAAACACAAGCTAGAAGCGTCCTCTACTGTTGATGCCACCCAGCTACAAATGACAGAATAACAGCAGAAAAATCTAGTAAATGATGGGGAACACCATGATATGATGGGAGATATTTATGTCAGAAAAGTCAGGGAAGAGATTGCATCTAAAAATGGATAAGGATCTACAAACTTTTCTAGTTCTAGGATTCTACACCAGGGGTTCTCAAACTCGGTCCTGGAAGGCTGGTGTCCTGCAAAGTTTAGTTCCAACGCTAATCAGACACACTCGGGCAAGCTAATCAAGCTCCTATTAGGTTTTCTAGAAACATCATTGCAGGTGTGTTTAGGCAAGTTGGAGCTAAAATCTGCAAGACACCGGCCCTCCAGGACTGAGTTTGAGAACCCCTGCTCTACACCCTGCAATCCTATTCTGCTGAAATACCTTCCAGATGCCTGTCTAGAGAGCTCTGCTTTCTGAAGCTCTTCATCCTTTTCCTCCTCCTCTTCCTCCTCCTCTCTGTGGCGAAAAGGAGGGTTGAGGTTTGCAAGGAGGGATGATTGAAGAAAGAAAAGCGGGAATAAAAGGAGATGACAAGAACAGGAAACTTCACCACATGCTCTGATCACAGACAAAATGACACAGGAATAAACAACACAAAACATTTGTAGAAAGTGATTTCACGTTACCTGGTTAAATGTTTCTGATATTTCTAAATGACATAATGTCACATCAATACAACATAGAAGACAAACCACTGCAAATAATGCTGCCTTCACAGGTTGGGAATCAGAATAATAGTAATTATGAGTTTCCTAGCAAGAAATCGAACATTGTTATTTCTGGTTACAGTATATTATGAAAAGTAAATATGTAAATGAAACTACTGATACAATGTTTATATTTATTTTCAGGATTTCTTGTTGGGTCACAAACTACATATGTGGCTGAAAAGTGAGCAATTTACTGTATGTAGTGGCTGTCCCACATTATCTATGTTGCTTTCTCTTTCCGATATGTTTATGTTTATTTACATATACTGTATAATAGGAGTGTAATGATACACACACTCAAATATTGTGTGTTGATATGCACTACAAAGCAAAAGATTCATCTTAGTTACATGAATAATAAATACCTGTAAATAAAATAGCTTAAATTGTGTACAGAAAATATGGACACTGATCAAAAACACACAAAATAAATGCAAAATATACAAAATAAATACATATTTTGGTAATAATTTATTGTGATGGTCCAGTATTAGTAGACTGCCTGGTTAATATCTGTTGATATGCTCCTTCTACAGACATTTAACTGATTATGAGAAACTTTGCAGGTACGTCAACTTACACTAACCCTAACCTAACAGTCTACTTATAATCTAATGAGAATTAGTTGGCATGTAGATGCAATGTAACAAAGTTCGACAAACAGACCATTAAGTGTGACCCATATTTTCTGTGCATTTTTTTTATAATTACTACAATATATATATATATATATATATATATATATATATATATATATATATATATATATATATATACATACATACATACATATATATATATATATATATACATACATACATATATATATATATATATATACATACATACATATATATATATATATATACATACATACATATATATATATATATATATATATATATATATATATATATATATATATATATATATATATATATATATATATATATATATATATATATATATATATATATATATATATATATATATATATATATATATTTATTAAGCTAAGGAGATTTTTGTTTTATATGTTGCTTCTGGAAGATGGGTCAGGTATTGCTCCATCATTGTTCAAAGTAAATAAAATATCATGCTTTATTATTCATACTAAACTGTGACTCCACTGTGCCATATTGAATCGAACCATGAATTTTGTAAATCGTTACATCCCTAAAATAAAAATAACCATTTGATTGATATTTTATTCATTTTAAACAGTAGAAACAACATTTATTTGACAGTAGTTCAAGATCATCAAACTGTTTTTTTTAGGGTGGTGAATATGTACAACAGTGTGGGCAATGTTTGACAGTTTTTTTTCCAACTGCTTACACACATTTTCAAAACAGTTTCACCTTTTTTCAAAACTCTACTCACAATTCTCAAAACTGCACACACAAAATGCAAAATGGCTCACATCTCCTTCTAAAAACACTGCATTCTAAATGCCATAAACACATCAGAACGAAGCATTTGCATCAAATGGCAAACCCTTCTTTCATAATATAACATGTTTGGATATAGCATGTCAACACTCTTGTTCTAAATCTAAAGCACTTTGCTCTTGCATAGGCTTATATCTACAGTTCAATACAATGTCTCACAATGACAGTAATCTGCTGAGAGGTGAAACAGATACACTGTAAACACAAATCACATGTAGAAACAAAAAATATTCATTAGGCTAAACATTACTGTAGTATACAATACCATAAACATACTGTACGTAAAAATGTATGTAAAGCAAATGTATATTCTCCAGAGTACAGTACATAGAGTGTGGGGTTTGGGGCAAGGAAAGTGTCCTATGGTTGGCCATCATACACTTTACAGAGCCAGGCTGAGAATAATTTCTCTATTCTTTTCAAGATTAATTTATAATTTAGGATTTAGAAAAGGTGAATATGAGGGTATGTACAAAACTACAAATTGTGGACCAGTTGTTCTTTTTTTTTGGTCTAGAACAGCTCGGTGTCCCATCACATTTGACCTATTTTTAGGTCTGTACTACAGTGAAGTAGTGATTTGTTCGTGATCAGTACAGAAAGGAGAGAGATTTTTTAGAAATTGTGTGAAATGAAAAGATTTTGTGTGTAAGGAGTTGGAAAAAACTGTAAATGGTGTTTTAAATGATGTATTCAAAATATGTAGACTAATTGACTTCAGCACATTTTGGCTTTAATAAGCCATTTCCCCCCCAAAAAAAATTGCCATGCCCCATTACTCCTATTCTTACAACAAGGAAGCACTTGAGCATGACAAACTTGTAATTACAACTTCATATATATAAAGTATAACATTGTGAAAGCAGCATGAGCTTATGCTCAAAACAGACATAGAGCATACACAATCTAAGGCTTCAATAGTAACAAAACAACAAGAGAGTATTTTGTGTATTCACTTAATACAGCTTACTCCCAATTTACTCCTAAAATTAAAGGGATAGATCACTAAAAAAAAGAAAATGTACTCACTATTTACTCACACTCTTGTGGTTCCAAACCGTTATGTTTTTTTTTATTCTGTTTATTCTTTTTATTCTGTGTGAGTGCGAGTGTGTGTGTGTGTGTGTGTGTGTGTGTGTGTGTGTGTGTGTGTGTGTGTGTGTGTGTGTGTGTGTGTTTAACAGAAGAAATTAACTCATAAAAGTTTAAAACAAGTAAAGGGTGATTCCTTTTTCATTTTGGATGAACAATCCCTTTACAATTTTGGCATTTCACATGTTTGGTATCCAATATTTTGTACCATTACAGCGATCAAAGACTCTGGAAGCTTGGAACACTTTGGAAAGTGCTGTACATTTAACATTTGACACTGCAGTTGTATTAAAACTTCCAAACTCTCAAAATGCGAATCCCCTAAGTCCTTAAAAACAATTCAATTGCTACAGAATCTGAGTCTTTCCCTTTTTCATAATTCTCATTTCTACTCATTTCCAGAACATACATATAACCCATTTTTAGTGTCACGGCATACTAGATGAGACCCTCTGAGTGACAACCACTAATACAGCAAAACATTCAATCCCTAAAAGGGGGGTCTCTCCTTCTCCCAGCAGACTGCTATTTATTACTAATATGGAAAACACTGCACTTCAAAGCTTTTTCTAATTTCCTGTGGTGGGCGATCTAACAGACGTCAGGATCAAATGACTGACTGAGATCAGTTCAACTATCTGTCAACCAAACCGCTCCAAGAAAAATCATCTATGAAGCCCATCACTACCAGCAGATCCTTCCATCAATAATCAGAAGCATAAGCCGTCTGTGCGCTCCACAATGGAACGAGAGTGATGTGAGGTAGTGACAGACTTTCTGGCCACTGAGCAGTTTTCAGATGGTCAAATGTTCTTTAACTTTATAGTTTACTAGGTTTGTGCAAATTTGCAAAATTGGTATGAAGATTTCAAAAATACCTAAATTGTCTGCAGTGTGTGAGTGTGAATGAGTGTGTATAGATGTTTCCCAGTACTGGGTTGCAGCTGGAAGGGCATCCGCTGCGTAAAACATATGCTGGATAAGTTGGCGGTTCATTCCGCTGTGATGATGTTAATAAAGGGAATAAGCCGAAAAGAAAATGAATGAATTAATTTCAAAAATACATTTTACAAAATATGACATGAATTTAACATTTTTATCAGTATTTCCAGAAAAAGAAAAAAGAACACATATTAATATATTTCTTAAACAAATACATGAAGAGGTTCATTTTTTTCTTAGTTTCATAATGTTGATTAAATAAAGGCGGCATGGTGGCACAGTGGGTATCACTGTCGCCTCACAGCAAGAAGGTTGCTGGTTCGAGCCTCAGTTGGCATATCTGTGTGGAGTTTGCATGTTCTCCCCATGTTGGCGTGGGTTTCCTCTGGGTGCTCCAGTTTCCCCCACAGTTCAAAGACATGATAAGCTAAATTGACCGTAGTGTGTGAATGAGAGTGTATGGATGTTTCCCAGTACTGGGTTGCAGCTGAAAGGGCATGCGCTGTCCAAAACATATGCTGGATAAGTTGGCGGTTCATTCTGCTGTGGTGACCCCTCATGAATAAAGAAATTGTGCCACAGAAAATCACTACATGTCATGTGACTTAACCAAAGAACCTCATTGGCTAAACTAAGGTCTTCACTTTACAACAAAAAAAAATCAGAATGTTGGTCTTAAAGAAACAGTGGCAGGGAAATGAACATAAATATCATGTTGCCATATGGCAACACCATGGGATAATTGCATATAATTGCAATAATATATAACTGCATTTAAATAAATGTTAAATAAATAAATTGAACATTTTTCATGAAGATGCTGTTAAACCTCAGATGTTCTCTAGATTATATCTTTACTCTTCGTCTTCAGAACTCACAGTGAGTTCCAATTTATTAAACAGGATGGCCCATCCACAAACTGGCAAGTAGAATTTCTGGGTCCTTGTAATTCAATATGACCTACAGTAAGATCTGCTCAGAGATACGAAATGTTCCTCTAACACACACTGCATGGCTACTCTTTCCCTTCATCCGCTCCCTTGCATGACCTTTATGTCTCGCTAGTTGAGGGAAAAACCATATGAAGTCTTTTGGATGGCTGATATACTGCTGCCATTCCCAGTTTGGATATTTGTGCGTTCACCTTTGTCCCTTGAAACACTGAAAGGATATGGATAAAGTTGTATGATTATAGATTACAGCAAAATATACAAGGACGGGACAGAGTACCTCATGCTGTGCTACAGCCCTGCTGTAAGTATGCATGAATCGGACGTCTATATTTCAGTAACTTCCTATTTTTCCTTCTCCCTCATGTGTATGTGATTTATACGAGTGTCTGTTCACTAGCAAGTGCTCTCCGTCTCTCCCTCTGAGCATTATTAAATTCTCCATCTTCTTTTGGGACTTAAAAAGTCTCGTGTCAAAAGTAACATGATAGAACACCCAATATAAAACTGCTTCCCGTTCTTTAAAAACCAGTACATCCTGAGCTGCACATTGTGTTTTATGGCAGAAAATGAACACATCAGGGGAGAGGAAGGGGGAAAATGGCTTAGTGCAGGATTGTCACTTTTTATGTAGACTTCGCACGACAACATTTCAAAGTGTCAAGGTGTTTTTACTGTAAAAAATATACATAAATAATAATATTAATATATACAGTTGAAGTCATAATTATTAGCTCCCATTTTTTTTCTTTTTTTTAATATTTCCCAAATGATGTTTAACAAAGCAAGGACATTTTCACAGTATGTCTGATAAAAAAAAATATTTTGGAGAAAGTCTTGTTTGTTTTATTTCGGCAAGAATAAAAGCAGTTTTTAATTTTTTAAAAAATATTTAAGGTCAAAATTATTAGCCCCTTTAAGCTATTTTTTTTTTTCGATAATCTACAGAACAAACCACTCCTATATAATAACTTGCCTAATTACCGTAACCTGCCTAGTTAACCTAATTAACCTAGTTAAGCCTTTAAATGTCACTTTAAGCTGTATAGAAGTGTCTTAAAAGTATCTAGTAAGATATTATTTACTGTCATCATGGCAAAGATAAAACAAATCAGTTATTAGAAATGAGTTATTAAAACTATTATGTTTAGAAATGTGTTGAAAAAAACTTCTCTCTATTAAACAGAAATTGGGGAAAAATAAACAGGGGGGCTAATAATTCTGACTTCAACTGTGCATATATATATATATACACACATACATATAAATTAAGTCTCTGATAAGGAAGATATTTTAATAGCATTTATATAATAATATAGAAATAAAACATATTGTTTTAGATTTATACATGTTAATTGTAAAGATATTTGACAAAACTACTTTACATAAAAAGGCTCTAAAAACAAACTAAGAAACAAAAATAAACTTTAATGCAGGTGCTGAGTCTATCTCTAATGCCACACAGACCTTTGTAAAGGTCTGGATAATTCGTCAAAATAAAATAAAATAAAATAAAATAAAATAAAATAAAATAAAATAAAATAAAATAAAATAAAATAAAATAAAATAAAATAAAATGTTCTTTAATTTGCGCATCAAATTAACTTATATGCAATTGCATCTAAAGTAAAATAAATTTTTGCAGTTAAAATACCTAAAACAAATTATAATGTAACTCACACCTCAGTTGAGTAATTTGCTGTTGGATTTTAAAAGTGCAGTAAGATAAAATACGGTTAATAAAATCCACTTCTAATCCTTTCCTTCTCTATTCTCACCTTTCGCTGATGTCTTCTATCCTCTGGCTGTTGAAAGACAGGATGTTGGGTGTATGGCTGTGACAGGGGGAAGTAGGAGCAGAAGTGTGGCCTTTCCCGTTCTGGAGTGAATGTCTTCGGCTGCGTCGTCGTTCCAAACCCCGTCTTTCAGGCGTTGCTCCAACACTGGCCCGACGACGACTTTTATGTCCAGATGGAGGAGACTGAGCTTCATCATCACCATCTTCATGACGAAGAGTTGCCTTAAAAAATACCATTATTATCAACTTATCATGCATTTACATTGCGACAGTGAAAATACATACACAGCCTACTTTTTTGCAAAATGTAAAATACGTTGCTCTGTGTATGTTTTGTTGCACATTTCAGATGACAAATCCACTAGAGGGTGCTGTCTGCATTTTTGTGAATCTGAAATACTTAAATACTTAAATTACTGGGCTCATCAATTTTTATTTCAACTAACCTCATAAATGTTGAACTGCTCCACCAAGTCCAGGTCTGTGCCCTTCCTGCTTATGTGTCTCTGGGCCACAGCCTCCATGTTCTGCTCCTCCAGACTGTCAACCACATCATAGAAGGAGTCCTGGTCAGGCAGACCTGCTAATGTCTGCAGGAACACCACAGACATGTGAGAATACAAGCACACATTTTATATAACACAAACATGTCATTGAGACTGTTCCATAAGTGCCTGGCATCAAGAAAAAATTATACTCTTCGGGTACCTTGTTGATAAGTGTCATGGCATAAACCAGCAGCTCAGTGTCCATTCCATCTTTCTCATCCAGGATTTCCATGGCATTAGACCAGGGCTTACAGCCTGAACACACATAAAAACAAAATGGTTAATGACAGATTTACAGAAATATATGAATACGTCCTAACAAATTTCTCAGAAAAACACATTTTATACAGTGAGATATTTGTGTAAATCGTTTAAAATTAGATTAGTCAGTACCGAAGGCCAAATTGGAAATATATGAACTATATAAAGTAAGATTACAGTGCAAAAATGAGTACACCCTACTGAATGTGTTAAGAGAAAACATTAAAATAATTCCCAGTTAACAAGAAAAACTGTGGCGGATTTAGGCATGGGCAATATGGGTGATCGTCCAGGGCGGCATCTTGCTGGGGGCGGCATGGGGAGATGGTGCAAAAAAAAAAGTGTCCCAGTAAAAGCTTTGAGATAAGATTTACTTTATGCAAGTGTATTCATTTAGAGTGGTGATCCCAGAATAAAGACGGGGGCCATTCACATTTGGCATCTTTTGCACACGCAAGTTTGTTCTTTCTTTATTCTTTATGTGCAACCGAAATAACGCTGGTGAAAACAAATTGACGCATGTGCGCAGAAAGCCATTCCCGCGCACCTCACAAGTGCTGCTCCTGATCCCTGTTGTTTACATGCACGCCGATATGCCTCAACATGCAAGTCAACAAAACTAAAGTTTATATCATATGATGATGATGTTACTTTGACTAAGCATGGTTATGAGTCAGGGAGGTAACTAAGACTTCATAACATTAAATCTCGGCCATGAGTAATTCAGATAATTCTATAAAACACATTTTTTGTATTCTATAGTACTTTCATAGTTAATATTCATGCAAAAGCCTTAGAATATTACTCCAGTTGTGCCTTTACATAGTTTTTCAGTTACATTTAGGATTGATTTCTGTTATTTATTTAGAATAATAATTGTATAATAATAATAATAATAATAATAATAATAGCAATAACAATAAGAACAACAACAACAACAACAATAATATTAATAATAATAAAAAAATAAATAAATAATAATAATAATAATAATAATAAATAACTTGTTATATTAATTGAAAATTAATACAAATATTTAAATGTATTTATAATAATTAATTGAAATGTATATATTTAAAATATATGTTAAAACATTTAAAATATAAATAAAGTAGTTTAAAATAAGGTGGTTTCGCCCAGGGTGCCATTTAAACTAGAAAGAAAATATGTAATTTTAATTTGTGGTTGCAAAAAATTAAATTAAAATTAAAATAGTAATAATTTTTGCTATTTAAATGTATTATTTTTCTTATGCTACATATGATAAGACCCCACATTGATATAAATTAATAGAACAGTTTAGAAATTCAGCAAACTGGTCTAATAATAATAATAATTTACTAATTATTTGGTTAATTTTTGTTTGTTTTATGAAAGTGCAATTTAAGGGCATAACTAGTATAACTATGTTAACTGGGCAATTCTGGGTAATTATAATAATAATTATTATAAAAATATTATAAAAATATTATATATATATATATATATATATATATATATATATATATATATATATATATATATATATATATATATATATAAATTTAAATATCTATGTAACAAAAAAACGTTTTATACAGGTTTGTTTCAATGTATGTGTGTGTATCACATATGCATAATAAATATATTCAGCACGCACACATATATTAAGTCAAAACAAACTTTTATTTTGGAAATTATTATTCTTTGCCCCGCACAAAAAACAAACAAACCTTCAAATCAAACAAGCATATTCACTCATTGTGTGGCAGTATCAACATCCTTTGAATGTAGTTCTGAATAATTGAATAATATAAGACAAAAAGCTAACATCATGTAACTGACCCCAGAAGTGACCCTTTATATCAAGGCAGTTGCATTTAATTGAATTCAAAGAGTACTGTGGTATAATGCACTTAATATTTGAAGTAGATCTTTTTGAAATATGTCTGTTTCAGAGACAAATGAGCTGCATTCGTTTGAGGAGAAAATGTCTGTTATGTAGATTATTAGCAGGAGACGTTCTGCTTCATCTGCCAGCCTGTCTGTATCTCACTGGGAGACCAGAGACAGTGTTCTCTCCTCTTACATAACACTATTAAAACAATATTAAAGCACACTAGCTTTCCTATCTCAGTAGCTCCAGTCATATCAACACTTTTTCCCCCACACAGCACAGACCATTAATCTTTATTTAATTTGCTGGCAGTCATATTTATCCCACTGCCAGTGCAAAGGTTGATAATATGAGCAATTATTATCCTGAAAAGAGTTAAGATCTCTCAAAGTTTTTTATCACCTTCACTTGTTGATTTCCCTCTTCTTTTGCTTTAAGTTGCATGCAAGAGAAGATAGACAATCTGTCCCACACACACATCAACAGCCAAACTGTGGACATGAACTCAACTTGGGCTCAAAAAGAGTTAAAATAGATTTTCATTCTAGTTAAAATGGAATTCTAAGAGTATTTCATTTTCAGTCTGTATGTGTGTCTTTGTGTGTGTAATGCATGTACTGTATGTTACCTTGTTTGGTGTCCACGTTGTTGACGGCCTGGATGAGGAGAGGTGCGTTGCTCTCGGTGTACTCCACAAAAACCAGCAGCAGCTTCAGGGCAGTTTTCACAACCAACCGGAACTGCGCAAACACACACACACACAAAAACAAACACTATTAATCTCTGTACAACGATACATGCTACACTAATCTTAATATTTGCCTTTACACCCGATAAAATGACATTCTGCAGCACATGATCCTACACTGTCTAAACCAAATTAACTGAAAAGCTAGAGAATATCTTGACACTTTTCCTGAATGGGGAACTGTGGAGGATATTGATAACTGCTCTGACAAGCTAACAGGAGGAGTTACTTTAAATGTCCTGCAATCGGGTATATGCACACAGACTTTTCATTTTCAGACAGCTAGCCCAACGACTTCCAGTAAACTGTCTTTCCATTACAAAATTGCCACGTTTAAGATCTGATTTCTTCAAAAATCAGTGATCTTCACTGCCTGATAGATATTCGATAAGTGAAGGTTATTTATAAACTAATTTCGAGAGGATCACGTGATTATGATTGAACACAGCTGGTTCTGCATTAACTATGTATGATCCACCAATCAGACGATTCCTAACCCACTATAAAGAGCCAGGGTTTCTCACTACAGTCATCTTCAATTTGAAGAATCCCTCCTTCCACCCCTACTCCTCCACCTTTCCCTTCATCACCGGTTCTAGTCCTTTAACAGGCCGGCTGTCGTTTCTGTGCGAAGTTAGCATGTTCTTCCCGTGCTCGCGTGGGTTTCCCCCGGGTTCTCCGGTTTCCTCCCACATTCCAAAAAATGCACTACAAGTTAATTGATCAATCTAAATTTAGCACTACAAACTCTCATCCAGCAGCATATCTCTTCATAGCAATCATTTTCTGTCATCAGCTCTTATCAAAAAGGGGGAGTTCTTGAGATCTACCTAAGCTCAAAGCTCCCCTCTCGCCCTGCAAACTGGAGGGAGCCCAGGGCTCAAGGACCTCTCGGGGCAGCATGCCAAACTTGATTATAATCAATCATCAGCGATGATTGATCAGTGATCAGTGTGAACTCTTGAAAAAGTGAGTCTCATACTGGGAAAGAAGCACTGTGTTAAATTCCATTTTTCCCTGCCATCTCTTTAAAACATGAAAAAGATGGTGCTAGAGTTTACGTGGTCTATCATCTCGTTTTATGCTTGAACAACTTAATGAAGGCTTAAGTTTATTTAACTGATTGTATTTTAAGTACATTACAATGTTGATGCTGTAAAAGGAACCTTATAAAATTTAAAATAGTCCCATTAACCTTTCTCTGAAAGTTTACCATTGGCTGAAAAACACTAGATGTGCATATAGCCCAATAGTCTGAATTGTGACCCAATTAATCTTTCTGTTTTGTGTTTCATTGGATTCATGAATTTAGTCTTTTTTTGTACAGTATTTTTATTTGCATTTCAAAACCATCCACATATTTTAATTTGTGCAACTCCCCTTCAGGTGAACAAAATAAAACAAACAAACAAACAAACAAACAAACAAACAAACAAACAATCAAAGAGTTTCAGTAAATGAGTTGAGTATCATATAACATTTTAAATAAAACTCAAGGTCGTCAGCTGTAAATAAAACCAAACAAAACAAAACAAAACAAAACAAAACAAAACAAAACAAAACAAAACTAAACTAAACTAAACTAAACTAAACTAAACTAAACAAACATACATAAAAATGTGTCTTTACAGTCTTGTTTTCCAGTCTATATTTTTCCTACACTACATAATTTTGTGTTGTTTAAACAGTTTAAAAGATTCACAGGGACACATAATTAACAAACAAAAAATGTTTTTGTGTGGTGTGTTGGTGCGGCACCAAATAAATACCACAAAACAACTTAAACATGTCTGCGATCCATAATCGAACACGTTCATCTTGCCTACTCATCTCCTTAGTGTGCTTGATACAGTAGCTTGCCTTGTATTTTATTGTACTTGGGATGTGGAGTAGAGCGGGTTTCCAGAAACCAGGTAAAACAAAAAAAATCTATGTAAAATCAATGATACAAGCATGTCAACAATGTGATTTTCTCTTTTTGTTAGCTTTTAAAAACATTAGTGGTTGAGTTTAAGGAAGGGGTGGGTGGTTATGCACGACAAACCACATATGAGAACATGTAGCCCAGTGTCGTATTTGAGATTCTTAAAAATTTCCACAACAGCGTTTGTTGTGTTTGGCAACACTTCAAGCAAACATCACTTGTAAGTTTGTGGTTCGCAAAGAAGTGACTTATTCCCAATGAACCTGGGTTGAAAAATACTTCCTATATTCCAGTGGACACTTGTTGCTGCATTATGTTTAGTAGACAATTACATATATTCTATCCCTCTACCCCAACCCTACCCCAAAATCCAACTCACAGAAACAATCTACATTTTAACATTTTTTAATTACCTCTTTGTTAACAATTAGAGTTTTTTTTTAAATTGTTTTACCACAGATTTCAGAACCCTGATGTCAATTTTCAAAACTCTAGATACAAAACTGTAAACAGTCACTACGTTTAACACAGACTCTCCTGTGTTCAAAACTCTGCATGCTGCGTTCATTTCCTTAAAGAAGTCTTGCATTTGCAGGATCATTGGTTTACATAATCCTTTTATCATACAAATGCTACAGGAACACAACTTTAGATCACCAGCACACAAGATGCACATAATTTCAATAAATAATCTTTAACAATCATTAAATAATGTTGTTTAAAATGTACAATACAGGTTCGATTATGGTTTATACATAAGTGTAGAGGGAACAATACCGACAGTGGATACACTGAACTAGTTTTATTCATTCCATCATAATGTAGGTTTACTGTAATTTTTTTTTTCTCACTGGACATCCCCATATTGAAAGCTGATATATGACATGTTTCTCAACCATATTGTATATATATATATATATACACACACAGATGAAGTCATAATTATTAGTCCCCCTTTGAATTTTCTTTTCTTTTTTAATTATTTCCCAAACGATGTTTAACAGAGCAAGGAAATTTTCACAGTATGTTTTATTTCGGCTAAAATAAAAGCAGTTTTTCATTTTTTAAAAGCCATTTTAAGGACAAAATTATTAGCCCCTTTAAACTATATTTGTTTTCAATAGTTTACAGAACAAACAATCGTTATACAATAACTTGCCTAATGAACCTAACCTGCCTAGTTAATCTAATTATCCTAGTTAAGGCTTTAAATGTCCCTTTAAGCTGTATAGAAGTGTCTTGAAAAATATCTAGTCAAATATTATTTACTGTCATCATGGCAAAGATAAAATAAATCAGTTATTAGAAATGAGTTATTAAAACTATTATGATTAGAAATGTGTTGAAAAAATCTTCCCTCTGTTAAACAGAAATTGGGGAAAAAATTAAACAGGGGGGTTAATAATTCAGAGGGGCTAATAATTCTGACTTCAACTGTATATACAGTTGAAGTCATAATTATTAGCCCCCCTTTGAATATTTTCTTCTTTTTAAATATTTCCCAAATTATGTTTAACAAAGCAGGAAAATTTTCGCAGTATGTCTGATAATATGTTTTCTTCTGGATAAAATCTTATTTGTTTTATTTTAGCTAGAATAAAAGCAGTTTTGATTTTAAAAAAAACCATTTTAAGGTCAAAATTATTAGCCCCTTTAAGCTACATTTGTTTTCGATAGACTACAGAACAAACTATCATTATACAATAACTTGCCTAATTATCCTAACCTGCCTAGTTAAGCTAATTCACCTAATTAAGCCTTTAAATGTGACTTTAAGCTATATAGAAGTGTCTTGAAAATATCTAGTAAGATATTATTTACTGTCATCATGGCAAAGATAAAATACATCAGTTATTAGAAATAAGTTATTAAAACTATTATGTTTAGAAATGTGTTGAAAAAATCTGCTCTCCATTAAACAGAAAATGGAGAAAAAAATAAACAAGGGGGCTTATAATTCAGGGGGGCTAATGTCAAATATGAAAACATTGTCTGTAAAAGTGGTACATGGAACAAAGAAATCATAAATATGGATTAAGGATGAAGATGAAATCTCTAGATAATGTAGTCCAGTTGGGTCATCTTCTGTGGTAACTGATGTTATTTGATCTATCCTGAAACTTTCATCATCTAAACATGTAATATTGTACATCAGTTTCTACGCATCAATAGAAATGAAACACTTATTTGTCATTTTAAGTGCTTGTATCAGTTGATAATAACATCATGTTAAGTAAATGAATACGCATTTATTTCAAATGTAATGTTAGAGTTGCATTTTGAAATGGGATCAATTTGATGTTTAATTGTGATATATTGAAAAGGTGATCTTAGTTCAATGAACAAAGTATTTTTGACTTGTGTGTGTTGTATCCAAGCATTTGAAAAAAGAGATAAGGGTTTTGCAAAAACGTAAAATTTTGGCAATGGTTGTGAATTTTGTGTCTAGAGTTTTAAAAATTGACACCAGAGTTCTGAAATTTGTGGCAAAACGATTGTAAAAAACTGTAATAAGCATGCTTACCAGTGGTGACCTCAATTTAGGTCCCCACAGTGACAAATGTGTGCATTCACACTGCAAAAAAAATGCATTTCTTACTTAGAGTTTTTGTTTTGTTTCTAGGCTAAACATCTACACATTCTTAAATCAAGAAGCATTTTCTAAACAAGTAAATATATTGTCTTGTTTTATGTCAAACCTAAGTGTTTTTATTTGAAACAAGCAAAGAAATTTGCCAAAGTAAGCAAAATAATCTTATTTCAAAGCAAAATCAAGATGATTTTGCTTACAACCATTGTCAGATTATTTTACTTGTTTTAATGAGAAACATGCCTGTTTTTGACATATATCTGACAAGACAATTTATTTTGCTTGTTTACAAAATGCTTCTAGATTTAAAATTTGTTTAAATATTTGGGCTCAAAACAAGATAAAAACTCTAAGTAAGAAAAGCATTTTTTAGCAGTAGAGGTTTAAGTCCCTACCATGATATAAAAACAAGCACACACAAACACACACATCCACATGCTGTGATCATATGTGTTTATAAATTGCCACTAGAGGGCTGGACAGGACAGAGAGAGAAAATCAACGGTGAACTCTGTGTGCCGTGCGAACCCGTGCCACACTCTGTGTGCTGGCACACCTGGAAGATGCCCTGCTGAGTTAAAGCACGCTTTACAAACATTGGCTTAAAAGAACATAAATACAAGGAAAAACAGGAAAGTCAGTCCTGAACACTGCGTGCAAAACTACGCCACCCTTTGAGCATTGTTCAAGCTGGCACACCTGGAAGCTGCCCTAACTTAAAACATTTGCAAACACTGGCTAAAAGGAACATAAATACAAGGGAAAAAAGCACCTTTTGCTCCTTATTGAATTTATTACCTCTGAACAAAATAAAAGATCTGGTAGATTTTCAAACCAAGTGTTTCTCATCTGCTTTTGCTTCAAGGAAAGGTTTTAAAAGTAGCACTAAAATGTATTAATATTACAATGAAATGCAAACAGTATGAGTATTTATTCAAATAACAAATAACTGAAATTAGAGTGTTTTATTGTTATATTGGATTTAATACATTTTATTTTATTAAATATCACAACTATAAAATTTTACTCTTTGTTTATAAAACCTTGTATAACCTAGCGCCACTATCTTTCTGATCTGATCACTGCTAAGGCCCAAATCCAATTGCTTAGATCAAATTCTGACTGCCATCTATTGCAAATACCTCGATCTCGTCTCAAATGCAGGGGCGATCGAGCCTTTGCAGTTGTGGGTCCGAAACTATGGAATAAGTTACCATTAAAAAATCAGAATAGCACCCACCATATATTATTATATCTATGTTAAAGACTAATCTTTTTTCGAGTGCACTTAATATTCCCTAATGGCGGTTCCAGGCTATTACTATTACTATTACTATTGTTTTATATTTTTGTTTTTATTGTAATGTATTGCTGTTTTTTACCTGTTACTGCTATTTTACAGCACCTTGGTTGACCAAAGGTTGTAATTAGGTGTGCACTGGAAATAAACTTTGACTTGATTTGATGATGGCTTTTGGTAAAATTTTTGATAACACTTTATTTTGCTGGTGCATTTTAGTATGAGTAGACTGTCTGCTTTGTGGGGAGTCAATGGATCTTTCCAGAACTGAACAAATCACACACCACATTATTCTTAAAAGATTGAACGGTGCCTACATGTCTGAGTTTAATTTCAATTTCAATCCAACTCACAGGCACTCAGCAAAAGGCAAATCCACAACAACCTCCTGCCATTTGCGATTTCAACTGCGTCCTAATTAAGTCTACATCTTAAAACAATGAAGAGGTTACACTCAAAGACTCCCCCAAACCGGTTTTTGAGAGAGCTCAACAAACCCCTGTTGCTTCACGCCTGCAAATGGCGTCTGTGAAGGAATACACATCTCAGGCAGCCACAGAAGCAATCAGAAACTTCCAGAGTTTAAACAGACTTTCAATTAAACTGTGTTTATTTGAGTAATGTATGTTTGTTTTGTGTTTCTGTAGGTTTTTGTGTGTACATGTTCCATGTGTTTAACGTAACCGTTATGGATAGGTAATAAGTTATAGCCTTTACTGCTGCATGAAATCTACAGAACGTTTGTGAAACGTATCATATTTAGTGTTAATTGAAAGCTTGAAACATTTTAAATGCATTGGTTTATATGAAGAAACCATACTAGTAAAAATGTCCATGTTATAAAACTTTATTGTAATAGCTTCCGATTAAAGGCAGGTAACGCATGATTCTCACATGAAGTGCTAACCCAACCTCCTAGAGGAGGAAATGGGGGTGTGATCCCACCCCGCAGCTTCTCTTATTGGACAATCCCTGTGTAGGCCACACCTATACTCAAGTCTATAAACTTTGAACCAGGAAACTCTCTTGGTCGTCTTTTTTTGCCGTGTCTTTGCTGCTCGTCACCCTTGTCGCTGCCCGGACGTTGCTCTTCTCGTGCTGGCAGCTACATCGCCTTGCCGGAAGCCTCGTTGCATCACGGAGCAAACCACCACGTTCACTCGATACTGGCTCGACCCACGATCTGCTTGCGCAACCGCTTCAACAACAAGCCATCGGGTCAACTCATCAGAACTCTGAAACTCTGTCATAACTACAGAATTCCGCAGAGAGCCGAAACTCCAGGAAGGACTCCACGAGACTGAAACTTGAAACCGCCTCGTCCAACATCCGTATCCCTAGCAACCGACTCCAAACTTCCCTGAAAGTATAGAAACCCCTCTCCACCGACGAGAGAATTCCAGCACGTCACTGAAGTTGCTACGCTGACCAATCAGCTCCGCCGGGATCTCCCTTGGACCATTCGAGGAAACCAAAATTTCATCAGAATCGCAAGTAACACAAACAATGGTTCTATCCATTGCTGAACTGGTGTGAATTATATTTAAGTAGTAAAGAATAGCGAAATTTTCTGCTTTTATGGTTTCTCTCAGATTGCAATGCTAAGAACTTAGCAAATGCTAGAAGTTGAATCCTTACTCGCTCTCCGTCATAACTCTCCCCAAACTGCTTGTGTGTATGTATGTGCGTTTGTTTGTTTTATGTAGATTAGTATGTTGTGTTCTAGAGTAGCAATACACTTGTGTTTCGTTTTTAAGATCCGTGTTGGTGTGTTCTGTGCTTTATAAGTTACTCTCTCAGCTTCAGATACTGTTACCTTGCTTATTAAATAATTAGATAATGTTATTATATTGTTATTGTTGGCCACAAAATAATATAATACAGGATTGCTTTACACTGACCGTTCTATTTGCTGGACAATTTAGTAGGTTAAGTGTAAGCTTTAAATAATTTTATGTAAATCATGTTCGAATCTTTAGATTCAAATCCCCAGAGTTTAAATGTGATTTAAACCAAAGAGCTGATTCCTTACAGCTTAATATCTGTTGATATGCTCCTTCAACAGACATTTAACTGACTATAAGAAACTTTGCAAGTACATGTCAGCTTACACTAACCTTAACCCTAACCCCAACCTAACAGTCTTCTTATAATCTAATGAGAATTAGTTGGCATGCAGATGCAATGTAACTTAAAATCAACAAACGGATCATCAAAATAAAGTGTGACCAAATATTTATTTTTAATATATATACAGTTTTGTCTAAATAAATTGTAACTAAAACATAAACATTACAATTTTAAACATCATATTATATTAACATTACATTCTGAACATAATATCTGGCATTGATATGCATTCCTTGACTCACTACAGTCACTGCATGAAGCAACAGGAATTAAAATACAAACACTAATTGATCATTTTAGAAGTGGAATGTTCTTTACCTTTGATCCAACCAGTGTGTACAGCCACTGTACAGTTTCATTGTGTCCGATAAGCCCATTCATTCCATCCACATACAGCATGATCTGTCCAAGAGCTAAAAAAGACAAAAAGAGATACATTTTAACATATATGAATGTAAAAAAAAGATAATAAAATAAAAGTCAAACATTGTATAATGCTGTTTTCATATGTAGGGTTAAAAACATTTAACACATTTACTTTCACTTTTATTAATACTGCATTTAATATCCATCTCTTTATGTACTGTATTACTTGGGAAATGATCCTATGACTTTGCTAGCTCCACAACATTATATCTGATTTAAAGGACTACAATAAAGTATCCCTGTTTCGAAGCCAAGTTAATCATTTATGTGTACTGTCAGAGCATTAGAACATTATTTCATTACTAAATAATCAATTTATGTGTGTTAGCGTGGGAGAGATTTATATCAAGAGTACAAGATTAGCCTTTGGCCCAGCTCAACATTCAATATTCCTTTTTCATGCATATGAAAAATTTAGCAAGTGTTCATTCTTAAAGTTCTCACTATATTTAAAGGGTTAGTTCTAGTTTACATTTCTGTCTTCATTCTACAATAAATGTATCTTAAGAATACAAAGATAGGTAACACAGTGGCTCAGTGCTTAGCACTCAAGGCAAAAAGGTCGCTGGTTCGAGTCCTCATTGTGTCAGTTGGCATTTCTGTGTGGAGTTCTGTGTTCACGTTCAAATTTCCCCCACAGTTCAAAGACATGTGCTTCTGCATTGGTGAACTGAATGAACTAAATTGACCATAGTGTATGTGTGTGCATG
This sequence comes from Danio kyathit, assembly GCA_903798195.1. Lineage (NCBI taxonomy): Eukaryota > Metazoa > Chordata > Actinopteri > Cypriniformes > Danionidae > Danio > Danio kyathit. The sequence goes on along the minus strand of LR812534.1, from coordinate 22,737,038 downwards.
TGAGAGTGTATAGGTGCTTCCCAGTACTGTGTTGCAGCTGAAAGGGCATCTGCTGTGTAAAACATATGCTGGATAATTTGGATGTTCATTCCGCAGTGGCAACCCCTGATGAATAAAGGGACTAAGCCGAAAGAAAATGAATGAATGAATGAATGAATGAATGAATGACAAAGATATTTCAATAAAATCTGAGAGATTTGTGTGCCTCAAGTCTAGCCTGAAGTCTATTCACAAAACTCTGACAATTCAAAACTTGCAATATGACTATTTTTGATCATGGTTGTTAAAATGTCTCCACAATCTAAAAATTATTGTGTTGTCGTCAGTGTTGGGCAGTGAAGCTACTAGCTTAACTACTTTTCACAGTAGAGTGGTTTTAGTGTCGATACTTTCTAAATCAAATAGCTTTTCAGTAGCGAAGCTATTTTTTTAGTCAAGTAGCACAGTAGCGTCCACACAAGCTACATTTACCGATCCCAGATCAATAAGTGATGGCACCGACATTCATGGAGCTGTGAGGCTGGTATGGTAATTACTATTAGTTTATGATAGTTACTAATGATACAACATTATGTAGTGCAATTTATTAATAAATAGTCGTAAATATTACTATAAATTACTATAGTATTTTAAATGTGCAACATCTGGTTTTATTGGATTTTTTGTTTTTGTTTGGTATAGCACATTAATTGCAGTAAATAATTGAACTGAATAACTTTGCGGCAATGCAGTGGCGCAGTAGGTAGTGCTGTCGCCTCACAGCAAGAAGGTCGCTGATTCGAGCCTCTGCTGGGTCAATTGGCATTACTGTGTGGAGATCATGCTGTTCTCCCTGCGCTCGCGTGGGTTTCCTCCGGGTGCTCCGGTTTCCCCCACAGTCCAAAGACATGCGATACAGGAGAATTGGGTAGGCTAAATCGTCCGTAGTGTATGAGTGTGAATGAGTGTGTATGGATGTTTCCCAGAGATAGGTTGCAACTGTAAGGGCAACTGCTGCGTAAAATGTGTGCTGGATAAGTTAATGGTTCTATCTGCTGTGGTGACCCCAGATTAATAAAGGGACTAAGCCGAAAATAGAATGAATGAATGAATAACTTTGCCACATATGTTTCATTAACAGTTTTATTCATCACTAAGTTATAATTGACTTGAATTTAAGTTGCTTTAATTTAAATATGAAAATTGTAACAATAGCTTAGGCGTAGCTAAGCTTCTTTTGCCAAGTAGCTTTTAGCTTAGATTGCTACATTCCCTAGAGGGTAGCTTTTAGTGTAGTTAAGCTACATTTTAAGTAGAGTAGCTAATAGCTTAGCTCACAACATTTTTAAAGTAGCTAGCCCAACACTGATTGTCGTGCTACAGCACTTATTGTATTCAATGCTATCCTGGAACCAAATATACAATGTAACATTCATACACTGTAAAACCCAAAAAGATAAGGTCCCTTAAACTTAATCCATTTGAGTAAACGATGCAATTTGATCACAGTAAAACCCAATAAATGAAGCGAACTCAAACCAACTGAGTACAATAAAACCCAATAAGTTAAGGCAACTCAAACCATTTGAGGAAACTGATTGCTACAAAGCATTTGAGTTAAAAAACTAATCTATATGAGTACTGTGAACTTATACCATTTAAGTTGAAGTAATGAGGTATTTAATTACCTCTTTACCTTCAACACTCAACCCTGAGTTCAAAACTCTTTTCAAATGAGTAGAATTAACTTTCAGTAAATTTTGAGTTAACTACACTCATTTCATTTGATAAAGTTGACTGTTGGATTTTACAGTGTACATTTAAGATATCTTTTCACTCTGATGATGTCCCAAATCTATATTAACTGGATGTCAGGGGGGATCAATAATAACTGGAGAGTGAAAAAATAAATAAAAATATTACAATTTTGCACTTTTGGGTCAACTATGCCTTAACTAACATAACACAACAAAACAATTATGTTAGTATTTGTTCATTCAATTTCTTAAATGTTACTACTAAACACACCTATAACCTGACAAATAAACCACTGTTTGTTTTACTTGTATATTGTGTGAATTTGTAATGTAAATCACTTTTATATATTTGTCATTAAAAAAAATATGAAAATGATTTTAACCATTGCCCACTTTGACCACTTTGAATGTCTGCTATTAACTTTTATTTTATATTTTTACATTACCTTGTAAGGCTTTGTTTTCATAATAAAGCAATTAGTTTAGCTGCACTGCTCAGAAAACTTGCAGAATAGTGAAACTAGCATGACATTTATTATCTTTATAAAATCATGAATCATGATTTTCCATTATAAAACTCATGATATTATATTTTTGCCATATCACCCACCCTCAAAAAAATATAAGCTCAAATGTGCTGTGTAACATGCAAGAATGAGGCTCATTGGTTGTCATGCTGGCAGCTAGCTCTCTGCAACTCTCACATGGTTGCTCACTGAAGCTAAGCAGGGCTGCCCCTGGTCAGTACCTGGATGGAAGACCACATGGGAAAGCTAGGTTGCTGCCAGAAGTGTTGTTACTGAGACCAGCAGGGAGGGTGCTCAGCCTGTGTTCTATGTGGGTCCTGATGCCCCAGTATATTGATGAGGACTCTATACTGTCAGTGAGTGCTGTCTTTTGGATGAAACGTTAAACCAAGGTCCTGACTCTCTGTGGTCATTAAAAATCCCAGGATGTCATTCGAAAAAAAGAGTAGGGTAAAAAAAAGAGTAGAGTAAATTTGCCCACTGGCCTCTGTCCAACATGGCCTCCTAACCATCCTCATATCTTAATTGGCTTCATCACTCTGTCTCCTCTCCACCATTCAGCTGGTGTGTGGTGTACAGTCTGGCGCAATATGGCTACCGTCGAGTCATCCAGGTGGATGCTGCACACTGGTGGCAGATGAGAAGATTCCTCCCATTGTGTGAAGTGCTTTGAGTGTCTAGAAAAGCGCTATATAAATGTAAGGAATTATTATTATTATTATTATTATTATTATTATTATTATTATTATTATTATTATTATTATTATTATTATTATTATTATTATTATTATCAAGCAAGCACGCATTAGCTTTTGTGATAAATTCAAATTACTCCAAAAATGTTTGCTTATTAATGTTTGAATTTGGGTGACAACACTTGTTTTAAGGGGACATTCTATTATGAACCCTTTGCTTTGAATATAAATGCTTTTTTATTGTCATTCAATAATGAAGCAACATTGTTGTGTTTTGTCAGCATGTGCACAGCAGTTTTTCTTTTGTCTTTATAAAACATCATTGGCTTATTTTTAGCAACTCATAGGAGGTCTTCTGGTGAGAGAAGTGTCTTGACAGAGTTTAAACTATAAATAAAATGCTTCACACACCAATCAACCCTCACATATCCATCCAAACCTTAAAGCAATCAGAGTACAAACAGATACTGTCCTCTATACTGTATGTGAAGAGTAGGATTTTGCTCTGATCAAAGAGAGAGTGACAATGGGATCCATCTGGAGCTGTCTGAACACACGTCTCTGCTGTAAAGAGTTATCGGATCATATACACGCACATTAACTCGCATGCTCCCTGAAAGATTAAGACAGGTTAACCACTCTCAAATAGACAACCAAACAGTGCGCAAACTTTAGTGACTATTACGCTTAATCTAGGTAAATGTGTTCAAGTCACATTAAATTACAACAGAGGAGATCTGGAATTTTTCATGGCAAGCAAATGATGAAGGCAGAAGTAAACACACACTCTATTGATATTACAACTACACTGAAGAAAATGATTCAAAGATGATTCCTTGGATTTACATTTTTTTTTAAGTTAAGTGGTTGTAAAAAAAATATTTGGGTTGAATTTAAACAAACAAATTAAGTTGAACATCACTAAATTTAATTTGTTTGTTTAAATTCAACACATATAAATTGCTTGCAACAATTTTGCAGACATAATTTTTTCAGTGTACCGAGGCAGCCATTTTGATAATTTTCTTATTTTTTATAATTATTTTTTAATCAAAAGAAAGTAGGACATGTAGTAAAAGAAAAGAAGAAAATGAATGTATAAATTAGGAGAAAAAGGCTCTGCATACAGTACATACTGTGCAGCAGGTCTAACAATAAACAAGAGAAAACAAAACAAAAGCACAAACAGTGAGAATAAATTTACATGTAATTATGTGAGGCGTTGGTGTGTATGATTGTTATGGGTATGAAAGGAATATCTCTAAATCATTGATATGTTTTGAGTTTGGAAAGGATGGATTAAGGAGAGGAGGAAATAAAATTCTATAAGAAATAATAATAAGGAAGTAAACGGTAATGAGTTAAAGAAGACCATTTATTTAATATATATAATTATATATTATATGAATATGAATAAACGAAATGCCAACTGGCCCAGCCAGGACTCGAATCAGCAACCTTCTTGCTGTGAGGCAACAGTGCTAACCACTGAGCCACCATGTCGCCCTATAAAGTAAATATAAAAACAGAGAAAATGAGACTAGAAAGAAATCCAATAAATATGAATAAATTGTATAAAATAATGAATTGTATTTATTGTAAATAATGTTTAGTTTCTTGTACAGATCATTTGTTTCTCTTCATATAAGACCTTAGTGTTTCATCAGGAGTCATATATGTTTTGACTCTCATAAGTCAGAGTAGTTGATTCACCAGATACTGTGGTACAACTGAAGAGAGAGAGGAAAAAAACTTTTAATAAATAGTTGTATAATACATAATTGTAATTTTTTTGTCAATAATGACGTCGCCCAATGCATTCATTCCATTCTGTCTTGAATGCACATCAGAAGTACAATCTCCAAACTTTTCATTGTGAACTTCCGAGAAGAGGAAGGCTGCAAATGTTCAAGCTGAGAGACTCAGTGGACAGGCAGGAACCATAACAAACAGCTTGACACGCACACATAGTGTAGTTTAAATATTGCACTTGAAGCAGAAATCTCAGCCTGTGTGGCAGTGCAGCGGGGAAAACATTTGAGCAGGCTGATCCACCCAAGCGTAACATGACTTCCATTTGTAGCAGGACACATAAAGCAGGTCATAACAAGAGCTCGGGGAAATCCTTAGGAGGCCACTACGACCACACAGTTTCCATTTGACAGAAGGACCAGAGGAAGAAATAAAACTGAGAATACTGACAATGACACAGGCAATGACAGCTGAAGGTCGCTGAGACTTTCCGAGACTTAGGTTAGAAGAAAAATGTCTGCACATACATATCTGAATACACAAAGAAACTGCAAAGATGGATAAATGGAAAGTTTGAGTTGTGAGTTTAAAAGGAAGGAAGAAAGGTAAGAAAAAAAGAAAAGACAGAGAGTGGGAGTGGGATGATAGGAAGGATTGAAAATTGGAAGAATTAGAAGGAATGAAAGAAGGAAGGAAGGAAGGAAAGAAGGAAGGAAGGAAGGAAGGAAGGAAGGAAGGAAGGAAGGAAGGTACAAATGAAGGAAGGGATGAAAGAAGGAAGGATGGGGATGATAGAAAGGATTTAAATGGATGGATGGATGGATGGATGGATGAATGGATGGATGGATGGAGGGATAGGAATGATAGCTTAATGGAAATTATGAAAAGAAAGAAAGAAAGAAAGAAAGAAAGAAAGAAAGAAAGAAAGAAAGAAAGAAAGAAAGAAAGAAAGAAAGAAAGAAAGAAAGAAAGAAAGAAGAAAGAATGAAAGAAAAATGACAGGAAATAAGAAAGAAATGAAGGAAGGAAGGAAGGAAGGAAGGAAAGAAAGAAGCAAAATTGAAAAGGAAGGAAGGAAGGAATGAAGGTAGGAAGGAATAAAGGAAGGAAGAAAGAAAAGAAGGAGGGATGGGGATGATAGAAAGAATTGAAATGGATGGATGGATGGATGGATGGATAGGAATGATAGCTTAATGGAAATTATGGAAAGCTGAAAGAAAGGAAGGACGGAAGGAAGGGGATGATAGGAAATATTGAAAATAGGAAGAAATGAAGAAAGAATGGAAGGAAAGAAGCAAAAATGATACATGGATGGATGGATGGATGACAGGAAGTAAAGGAAGGAACAAAAAAAGAAAGAAAGAAAGAAAGAGAGGGAGGAAGGAAGGAAGGAAAGAAGGAAGGAAGGAAGGAAGGAAGGTACAAATGAAGGAAGGGATGAAAGAAGGAAGGATGGGGATGATAGAAAGGATTTAAATGGATGGATGGATGGATGGACGGATGAATGGATGGATGGATGGAGGGATAGGAATGATAGCTTAATGGAAATTATGAAAAGAAAGAAAGAAAGAAGAAAGAAAGAAAGAAAGAAAGAAAGAAAGAAAGAAAGAAAGAAAAATGACAGGAAATAAGAAAGAAATGAAGGAAGGAAGGAAGGAAGGAAGGAAAGAAAGAAGCAAAATTAAAAAGGAAGGAAGGAAGGAATGAAGGTAGGAAGGAATAAAGGAAGGAAGAAAGAAAAGAAAGAGGGATGGGGATGATAGAAAGAATTGAAATGGATGGATGGATGGATGGATGGATGGATAGGAATGATAGCTTAATGGAAATTATGGAAAGCTGAAAGAAAGGAAGGACGGAAGGAAGGGGATGATAGGAAATATTGAAAATAGGAAGAAATGAAGAAAGAATGGAAGGAAAGAAGCAAAAATGATACATGGATGGATGGATGGATGACAGGAAGTAAAGGAAGGAACAAAAAAAGAAAGAAAGAAAGAAAGAAAGAGAGGGAGGAAGGAAGGAAGGAAGGAAGGAAGGAAGGAAGGAAGGAAGGAAGGAAGGAAGGAAGGGAGGAAAAAAGAAAGGGGTGATAGGAAGGATTGAAAATGGGAAGAAACAAAGAAAGAATGGACTGAAGGAAAGAAGCAAAAAATTATATATGGATGGATGGATAAAAGGAAGGAAAGGAAGGAAGGAAGGAAGGAAGGAAGGAAGGATAGATGGATGGATGGATGCATGGATAGATGGATGGATGGATGCATGGATAGATGGATGGATGGATGCATGGATAGATGGATGGATGGATGGATGGGAATGATAAGAAGAAAAGAAAATAAAAAATAGGGAAGGAAGGAAGGAAGGAAGGAATAAAGGAAATTACTGGAAATGATGGAAGGATGGAAGTAAGAAATGACGTAAGTAAAGAAGGAAGGAATAAAGGAAGGAATGATGGTTGGAAGATTGAAAGGAAGGATGAATAGAGGGATGGGAATGATAGGAAGGAAGGAAAGAAAAAGGAAGGAAGAAATAAAGGAAAGAAGAATGGAGGGATGGGAATGATAGGAAGAAAGAATGAATGGAAATAAGGAAGGGTGGAAGTAAGGAAGGACATAAGTAAGAAAGTAAAGAGGGAAGGAACAAAAGTAGGAAGAAAGGAAGGAAGGAAGAAAGAAGGACAAATGGAAGAAAATGGATGGAAGAAGGGAAAATAGAAAGGGTGGATGGAAATCACAGGCAGGAGGGAAGGAAAGAAGAATTGAAGGAAGGATGGATTGACAGATGGATGGAAAGATAGGAATGATTGATGGTTGGAAGGAAAGAAGAAAGAAATGTACGATGGATGGATGAATGGATGCAGATATTTTATTGATTTTGCCAACTTATTGCCAGCATAGTCTGAAGATGAGTCAAGTTATTTTTTGAAATGTCATTATATTTTCTGGCTACAAGGGTGGTGCTGCCCTGGCTTGTAATGATACGACAATATGTTCAGAAAACAATGCTCCCGAAGACAATTTTAACTTCAAACGGAAAGCCGATATTATTGAGCTTTGCAATTTCTCCCTTCATTTTTCACAGTTGTCCGTCTGCTCCTCCTCAAACTGTTCATCCAAATCTAAAAACAAGTTTTGATGACAGCTTTAAAAAGATCATTTGTATCTCCTGACCCAACTGTGACACTAAAACCCATTTAACAACACTGCAAAACCTTATCGTTTCCTGGCACCATCTGCAGCTTACAGCTTTGGATCCTACCTGAAACGATTCCCTTTTGCTGGAGCAGAGCCTGTGGGGCAATCGCTGCCAGATTCCCAGAGCAGGACCAAGAAAGTGAGAGAGAGAGAGAGAGAGAGAGAGAGCGAGAGAGAGCAGAGCAGTGACCAGGCTGAACTCTGTCTTCAGCGTCTCCACATGGGAGAATGAGGAGTTATGAATGCACCACACGCAGGCCAAGATTCTCAGGTGCAGCCGTCTGGTGTGTGTGGCTGCTGGAGTGACTCTTCATCTTTTATCAATCAAGACTAATTACTCAAAACATGTCAGTGACAACATTCCATGTGCACTTTTTTTCTTCTAAGACTACTGGACATGAACACAGTTGTTCGTTCACGTGGAGCTGTAGTGTCTTCATCCCACTGGTGCACATATTGTAAAGCAGCACATCAGTGGTTTTTTGTGAAAGACCTGATAGAGCCTGCAGACAGACGGTCAGGGTGTTCAGTGAGAGAGCTGCTGAGAGACAGGTGAGAGATATAATGAGCTGCTCTTCATATGCTTCGCAGACCAGAACATTCCAGAACGCTCCCAGCAGGATCAGCACACCGGCTCTGAATGAGAGCACAGGAGATCAAGACTGGAGGTAATGAGAGGTAAAATGAACAGATTTGTGTCAAAGGATATAGGTGCAGTGAAGGTGAAGTGCATCTGCATTAATATTGTCACCAAACAATCTGTCTGTCATCACCAAACAGATGCTACATTTCGAACATGTCTGTCTGTTCTTAAGTTAAACACAAACAAAGGCAACTACTGGATAATGGGCACTGCCAAATAAATTTGGAATTGTGCTTTTTACTTAAAATTAAGTAATCTGGGTTAAGCGTGAAGCCACATTCACACTAGCATCGACTTTGTAGCTGCCTGTCTCTCTGGGTGGCGATCTGCTGCAAATGCAGGTTTGAGCATGAAGAATACAACTGGCCTCTGAGCAAGTTGAGAGAGGATCAGTCAGCTCTACTAATGCTCATATTGGATGTCGCCAGGGCTTAATTTTTTGTGCCGGAACACGCCGGCATCTAGTGTTACCGATCCCCCTGCTCATTCCCCCTCCTCCACCGTCCGCTGTTCACTTTCACTTTCTTCTGCGACTCCCCAACCCTCTTCACTTTCGAAGATGTCCATTGCGTAGTGGATGTTGTAAGCATAGACATATTATAATGGCTGTTTCTCAATTCCAAGAATGCAAAGAACGGACTTGCATTCTTGTGAAGACCGGTCTTGGCAGGTCACCTCAGAAGAACAAACTTGGGAGACTGTGAGAACAGAGAACGCACCCTCTGAGAAATGAGATGCTGTGTTCTTACTGATGGTCACGTGATCTTCATGTATTTTTAATGGAAAATTATTTAAACATTACATTTATACAACGATTTATTGTTTTCCCCATTTTCAATATATATAAATATAACATGCACAAAAGCCTTACAAATATACAATACAAATAACACAGATTTTAATAGGAATTTCAGCAAATAAACACCCTTATGTGTGCATGCATTTATTAAGATTTTCATTGTGAATGTTTACATTCACCGTCTCATTTAGGGAACCTCCTAAGATAAATAAGTTATATCTCTGAACTTTAATATTAAACAGGTACAGTAAAAATGCTCCCACCCCCTTTTTTCAGAATCAGCTGTAATGACTTCTGAGACTTTTCAAGCGAGTTCTGCCCTTAAGTCTGCCTCGGTGCATCCTCGATATCAAGAACTAAAATGGCTGACGTGAAACTGACATTTCAACACAGTGTCGGGATCCTGAACACAAGTGTTTTGAAACACTGTACCAAAGCATGATTCGAAACACACAGATCATATGACTAAGGTGATTCGAAACACTCAGGTCACGTGACTAAAGTGTCAACTCTCAGCACTTCAATAAATCACTTGAAACCTCGATTTTACAACATGGGGTTTAATTCCTAAATTTGCCTAACTGTTTCTTTACTGAACTTGTTCCAGAGCAATACATAAAAATGACCACTGCGTTAAAAATACATTCCAAGCATTTCAATCATACACTGTAAACTACAATTTGGCTGATGACCAAAATGGACAACATGGGAGAATTTGATCTGAAAACACTGCCCAGCAGTTACACCAAAATACAATTTTCAAATCTTCACTAGGTGGCACTGCACTGAAATTGTATACCAGCACCCTCAGGTCATGGTCAGCCCAATACCTGAAGCGTGGTATGGCAGCGTGTGCAATACTATAACATCAACTTTTAATGAAAAAATAAACTCAACAAGATACCTGTGTTCATTTTGACAGTAAAGTTTGACTTTGTTTTAGTCTTTCTCATTATTTACTCCTGCAGAACACACTTATAAACAAATATTGTATTAAAGGGTGGTCCAGAGTGTATTTTTAAGGCTTGGTTATGAAAAAAAATCCTTATTTTTTCATATATCTTAATTTGTTTATATGCAGCTACTGAGCTAACATGAAAACGACAATCATATTTCCTAGTTCCTCCGAAAGCCTGCCCTCAAGAGGCTCTGATTGGTCAGCTAACATAATGTGCTATGATTTGCGGATCAGCTCCAAGTCACCAGGAAGCATCAGTCACACCTCTACTAGCACGCACTGTGCCTTTGCTGTGTAAATACTGTGTAGCCGTGTCAGTGTGAGAAAATTAAAAAAAGCTGAATCACAGCTAAATCTCACGCCTGCTCTCTAACATAAAATCTGACAAGTGTCTTTCATATATATTTGGGTTATAAGCATATGTACGTAATATGAAATGTTCACATATCTTTTGCGAGTTTGTTATTCAAGATGTAGAATGCACGGAAAGCAGCCGCAGAGAGAGACACTGCAGCACTGGTGCAGATTGTGGCTGTTTACAGTGCTTTGACGGATAAATATGAATTTGTAGCTAAATTGTTAATGGAGCCCAACAGCTTTTCCCGTTGTTTACATCCTTATTTACGTTCTTGCTACAACATACCGTTACTGCTAGAAACTATGCATGTAATTTCAACAAATAAAAATGCTAACAGGTTGTGGCTCACAATCCACAGCTTATTATATTATGGCTGGATCTGTTCCATCTTTGAGAAGTTTTTAGCTGAATCCAGCACTGAACTGGGAGAGATTCTGGAAACTGTCCTTTGTCAAATACTAGAGCTATATATATTTTTGTAATTCTCTGGAACATAATTAAAATTTAATTGTAAGCACTTCTCTACTTGTTTCATGTCCTTTGGTAGCCCAAATAAAGAAAGAGTACAAGCTCTGTGGAAATAGCAGTGTTTGGATGGCATTTTAGATTTCTCTGCTATAACATTACAACGTCTCTGGCCACGCTGCAACGGGGTGTATGCGCGTGGTGTATGTGCGTAACCTGAAGCATTTGTGATCTCACTAGCCCAGATATGTTTTTTTGTAGTCCCCAAACTTCGTTCACTGTAGGCTTTGCTAAGCTAACTCTGTAAAAGCCAATGTCTCCCTTTGCATTGAACTTTGAGCATATTACATTCAGAGATGTTGTTTTTGTTTACACAGCTACATTACACATAATCTAAAATTTAAAAAATGCTATCATAGTGGACCACCCCTTTAAGGTTTTAACAATACAGGATGTTATTTCATTTTTTTTTTTGTCTAGTTTCTGTCTGTAAAAAATGTTGATGAACAATTGTTATTATATTATTCGTCAATGGCATTTTTTCACTGACAGAAAGGAGACAAACTGCAGGAGACAAAAAAACAAAATAAAAACACAGTCACCTGCTGTGTCAAAAACAAATGATCAAGTAGTGGGTCACTGCCGTCAGATGTGGTTGCTGTCAGAGATGATAGAGTGCAGATGCAGTACTTTGATTCCTGGTGTGAAGTGATTATTGTGGCCAAGTGGAAGTAGAGGTTTTCTGAAACCCTCTTTAATCCATAAAACATGACCAAATCTGTGCTTCAGGATCTGCTGTCTATTTTCTTAAGGCTTTTATACTCTCTGTCTACATCCTTAGTATCCACAACCCTATCCAGTGGCCAGAAATTGACGAAATTCAGTTTTCTCTCCCATGGTCATTTCTTCTGCACCCCTTATTTGTTTCATTTACATTTTGAATTCCCCCAGAAATGGGTCAGCCAAGATTTGGGCCTGTCTGTCAACGTGCTACATTTATTTTCATAGGGCTGCAGGCCTTCTATCATGGTATTGCTCTCCTCAACTAGCAAGGAAACTTTTACAGCACTCAACAGATTTCTATCCAGCGATACAAAATCTGGTGCAGTTATCGGTGCTGTTAAAGTCAGGTATTTTTCTTTTGTTGAACCATAAAGTAGAAACACTCTGCTAATGTTTTCACAGAGAAAGAATCTGGGTTCTCTCAGTCCACCGGACATGACATGGTTGAGCATTTGGTGGCAAACTGATGACAAAGAACATTTTTCCTGTAAGCTTTGACTTATTCTGACTTCTCTTCTGGTCTGATTGGGCTTTGATTTAGCTTTTCTGTTTGCTAATGAGACAGCTTTATAACCGGTACCCATTAAATTGCCATTAGGAAGAGTTTCTGGATGTAGAAAATTAAGTACAAGTTCATCATTACGCAATCGACTGAACTTTTATCATGGTGCTGCCTCGGCTCGGTCACGGCTTGCTGGTAAATCAAGATGGAACACTAGTTTGAGAAAACAAATCATCAATTGACCCGGACCTAATATGCCTCAATCCTCTGATTTGAAATTATGCACACTTAACAGCACACTGTACAATGTAAGGAAATGTCTGAAAACAAAAACAATCACCATTTTGAATTAAACAGTAGTCACACTTATAGAAAATAAAAGTTATAGTCATTTTATTTTCCTTCAGCTACAGTAAGTCCCTTTATACATCAGGGGTCACTACAGAGGAATAAACTACAATCTTATCCAACATATGTTTTACACAGTGGATGCTCTTCCAGCTGCAACACAGTTCTGGAAAACATCCATACACACTCATTCACACACACACACACACACACACACACACACACACACACACACACACACACACACACACACACACACACCACACACACACACACACACACACACACACACACACACACTACATCCAATATAGTTTATTCAATTTACCTATATCGCATGTCTATGGACCAGATATGGGAAGTAATGAAGTACAAATACTTCGTTACTGTACTTAAGTAGGTTTTTCTGGTATCATTACTTTACTCCTCTATTTTTTTTGACAACTTTTTACTTTTACTCTTAACATTTTTACACCAATATCTCCTTACATTTTAAAATCAGGCTTTTTACTTTCGTTTTCATGTGTCTGATGCAATCTATATTGTTTTTTGTCATTGAGAATTTTTTTTAAATCAGTCAGTCTATTTTCGTCATTGCGCGCCTGCGTGCTGCAGTGCGTGGCTTTTTCAACCAAGGCTATCACACACTGTTAATGTAGGCTAGTTTATGAAGATTATCATAAGAAAGGCAAAGATGACTAAGCAGATAAGACAGTAATTCAGCAAATTTAACATGACTGTTTACACGGTAATAAAACACATTTTGCTCGATCAGATCACAGGTAAACAAGAGACACATTCCAGTTCAAAAATATGCCATGTAAATGCTTAAGGTTAGAGTCTTTTTTCCACTTTCAATCAAACTGCACGGGATTTCTCTGGTCTTTCAATCTAATACCCAAAAAATAGTGTTTTTAGAAAAGATTTGTACATTTAGCAACCAATCAAATACTTTATAAAAACTTTATGCATTGAGATTTATTTCCAATGAGTTCATATTTCCTAATATAGAATTTATGCTGTTTAACAGTTTTTTAATGATTTGTTATTGACTATATGATTTTACATATAGGCATATTAATCTTTAATTATTTTTTTAACAAATGTTTTACAACAACAAAAATAACTATACTGGGCAATTCATAAATAAAAATATAAATCAAACATTCTAAATGTATCATGTGAATAAAAGATCATGCACATGTTTTGTAGGTTGTAGTCACGTTCGTGTATGTAGCTTTTAGCATAGAATAAATGTATTAACAGAATTAATGTTTATCCATTAAATAAAATATCCACAATACCCTGGAAAAAAAACACTAAAAAAGGGGTTATGTATGAGAGCTGTTAAAGCAAAAAAAAAGCAAAAAAAAAAAGAAATTGGTTGGGGGGAACTGGATATTTACCTACCTAGTGAAACTAAAACATGTACAGAAGTAATGGGTACTTTTTACTTAAGTACGTTTTTGAGGCCGTACTTCTTTACTTAAGTACAAAAGTGTAGTCAGTACTTCAACTTTTACCAGAGTTGTTTTAAACATGAGTATCTGTACTTCTAATTGAGTAAAGGATGTGTGTACTTTTGCCACCTCTGCTTTGGACTGGGGGAACCCAGAGCACCCAGAGGAAACCCACACTAACACGGGGAAATGCCAGAAATGCCAAGTAACCCAGCCAGGACTCAAACTAGTGACCTTCTTGCTGTGAGGCAATCATGCTATCCACTGAGCCACCGTGACGCCCACAGATTTGAAATTGATGTGACAAATAACAAGTGATTGACATATACTCAAACTAATGAGGAACGGCCACAATCAAGAAAATTAATATAATATAATTGAAAAAAAAATGTAATTAAAAGAAATAAAGTCACAACTGTGAGAAAGTCCAGGTTGACATAAAAACTGTAATTTTATACCAAAAAAGGCGAATATGAGAAATAATAAATAAATAATTTTGGTGTTCTATAGACTAGTGATTATTCTGAGAAGCATTTAAGAAACATGCAATGGATGGTTTTCATGGATGATTATCCTTTGGCACTCTATTAAAATGGAAAAACAAAGCAATCAGCAGTAAGCAAGACATCTGACTAATTTGTTGCAATTCCAAGTAAACACAAAAGCTGGAGACGACTGCATTGAGCATTAAGCTGCTGAAGGATGAGCCGTAGCGAATCGTTATGACACCGCAGAGGATGCTTACTGCACTTTGCGTTGCACGCCATATGATGGAATTGCATTCGGCAAAAGGTTGTGGAGACTATTAGTCATTAACGATATAGATCAGCGCTAACATGGACAACTCTAAAGGCTTGCGGCCATAAATTCAGCTTTATATTCTTGTCCTGAATCATTCCAAAGATAGATTGATCTTCCATACAGTGGCTGACTTCATGTTTTGGGCAAAAGCCAATTGTTCTCTTCTGTGATTTATGCGCACGCACACATGTATGACTAGCCCAGGACGACATACGTGCAAACATAGGTGTGTAAACACATGTGAGGTCAAGGTTCAAATTATTGGCTTCGAAATGATGATATGTGCCTCTCATAACACCTTTGAGACCTTATATCAATGGGGAAGATGATAAATGCAAAACATCTGAAGAAAGCCAAAGTGTTAGCATGCTTTTAGCATAGCCAAATCCTTGTAGTGCAAACAATGAGAAGGGAGGAAACACTACACATTTTTGTACTATAACAACTGTAGAGAGTGAAAAAAACTGATTGATTTGAAATTTACATGCAAGTAAAACACATTGTAGTGTGTAGGCCTATATAATTTGTTGTGATGTTTGTTGACCAGTAATGTAGTAGCCAATTGAAAAAAAATAGTCAATGGCAGGTACTGTCACACAAAAGAATGTGAAAAAGAAGTTACACATTCTCGCAGTGAAGAATGAAAATCAGCAGCATGGAAAACAAAACTGTTATTCAAATCCTGGATAAATTATACACAGAAAGTGAACAATGTGACAATATTAGAAGGCTCCTGTTTCGTTATGATCGCTCAGACTGTCACTCATTCCACTGTTTGCAATCATGTCACTTTGACAACGAATGTTTTATTTACAATGTGTCTAGAAATTGTTGATGATAATGGGAACATGCTGGTGTTGTTGTGTCACTGTAATATTGAATGGTACACATCTATGCCGCAAGAAGCAGTTTATCTTCCACGACTCAGCAGAGCCATAGTTTCATATTTAAAAAAAAAAAAAGTACAGTAGTCCCTCTTTATTTACGTTCTAATAGCCCGTTTCCACTGAGTGGTACAGTACGGTATGGTATGGGTTGGTACGGGTCACCTTTATCAGGCTTGCATTTCCACTGCCAAAAGGCAGTGTCATTCTCGCTCAAGGAAATGTCAAAGTAAAGCTGTATGAATCATTCACATATATATGTAAGAAGCACTTCTCACAAAACAGAGGCTTTATACACACAAATACTTGTGTATAAATGTTCATTACTAACGTTTGTATGAACATGATTTGATTATAACTGCAGATCAATCACAGTGCGAAATGCCTACTGTACCGTCTGCGATTATATAAAATAAATAAAAAAAATGCAACATATAAACACATACACCCCCTTACAGTCTCTGATATGTTTTTAATTACAGAAAAACTACACACAAACTACAGGACTACATTTAATCCTTATTTGGGTTCAAAAACAACACCCAACATATAGCCCACAGTCAGTGCAAACCTCTCATCTGCATCTTTAATCTTCACCAGCACATGTAACCTCTGTTAGAAAGTAATTCCGTCATTCCGAGTTCATAATAGTTCAAAAGGTGATGATAATAGTTATACATGGCAGTTTGTTCATCTTTTGGATTGCTGAAAGAATAATTTTCTCCTTTGTTTTTTTCCGGCTTCTCCTTTATTTTTGTGGGCGTCACTCTCACGTTTGTCTGTTTCTGAAAGGATCAGGTGTCAGAAGCACTTCAATAATCATGCACCTGTTATTATCATCAGCTCAAAAAGTTTGTTATTTCAAATATAGAAGCGCGGCAAGGGAAAAAGCGAAACCGCTTACGCTTTAGACGGCCTTGTAAAAATAACTACGGGGCACAGGGTAGTTCTGCTGTTCTTCTTGGCTTTGTAGCAGTTCATCAAGACGACAAGGTTTGTTAAGCTCGGGTAAACCATGGCTCATTATTATATGTATACATTATTAAGATGTATTGTGTATTTAAAAATGTCGGTTCCTTTGTTTTCATTTTCCTGCTTGTCCACGAGGGAGTGACGGATCTCTGTAAACCAATAGCGTTCAGCTGCGTGTCTTGCTCTGCCTTTTGGTACCCCTTTGTTGTGCTAGGTAACCTTCCGAAAGGATACCTAAAAAGTGGTATGGTACGGTTCACTTTTAGATACCTTTTGACAGTGGAAACGGCCATAAAAGCTTACCAAATCGTACCGTACCGTACCACTCAGTGGAAACAGGCCAAAAAAATAACCTGCGATAGGTGAACAACGCAAAGTAGTCTGCTTCATTTTTTACAATTATTATAGATGTTTCAAGGCTGTAAGACCCCTCACTAAACACTTTGTACACTTTTCTCAGACAGGCATTAACATTTTCACACTTCTCTCTCATTTAAACACTCTCAAAGTTCAAACCTTCGTAGAAAAATAGTCATTGTTAAATTTAAAGTGAACCGCGTTACAACGAGGGATCACTGTATTCATGCTTTTGTTTTGATTTTGATTTCAAGAATATGAAATATGCATACCCTCCAGAAAATACAGAAATAGTGGTTAAGAATTCACAAATCATTAGTACCCTCACCAATGTATTATAACTGTCAGTTCATTATACAGCAATTGCTGCACTTCCATTGACAATAACAGAGAAAAAAAAAACTAAACGTGTTTAGCATGGGGAAAAAACTTTCGGCGGGCACACGCCCTAAATGGGTGCACTCTGATTGGCTCTAAATTGTAAACTTAATCATTGATCACTCATTCACTCAGCCACTAACTTACTCATACACTCACTCACTTGCTATCTTTTGGCTTACATGTAGTCCCTGATTTAACACAGCAGAGTCACCAAAGCGGAATGATCCGCTAATTACTCTGGCATATAATATGGCACACTTTCTCATTAACACACACACACTCATACACTACGGCTAATTTAGTTTATCCAATGCACCTATTCCACATGTGCACACAGTGGAAACCCACACAAAATATATGCAAACTCCACACAGAAATGTCACCTGGCCTATCCAGGACTCCAGCAACCTTCTTGCTTTGAGATCACAGTTTTTGTTATTTGAGGTTTTTTTTTTTTCAATATATATTACTACATAAATGAAAAAGTCACAACATATACTGTATTATTTTCACATTAAATAACAAAATACCAAATATTTTGTCTCAGATAAATCTGCAATTAGAAACAGTGCCACAGTTTGTCTTATTGCAGTGTCTCTTTTTTTCTTCAGATTTGGGTTAAAGGAATGAAGCATTTTTTCGAGTGCGTAAGGCTAGTGCGCAATAACTTTGCCACCCAATACAACCATTCATACACCCCCTTCAATACCACATAGTCACTAGTGCCATGCTCTACCAGTGCAAGACAATGAGTATTTGTTGTTACTAGCACACAGATTTTGTACCTAGCGATTAATATCAAAACATTTACGAACTGTCCCTACTGAACTACATAGGGAATTAAAGGGCTGCTGTGAATCGCTGGCTCAAAGATGGTTGGAGTGCATGTTTGGCCCAGGCAGCAACTGAGGGACAAAACAGAACAACATCTGTTGAGAAGAAACTTTACTTCATGTTTTCTTAGTCAGCCAGGAGATCTGTACTAAAAAGCATGCAAATGGAAATCTTTTGGTTTTCATCAGGCAACTGAACTAGCAAGCCATAATTATCAATCATCACAAATCATTTTCTGCAAAACTGAGGGGATAAAAGCCATTTGAAAGTTGTGAAAGTTCTGCAGAATTTACTTTCAGAGCTCATTTCCGTTAAAACTAGTTGAAAAATCTGACAGCAGAGTAATCAAATTGGTGAAAATATTAATAAACACATTTCCTCATGGAAACCAATCGATTGTGCATGCACAGATTCTGTCTGTGTGGGCCTGATGTAAAGGAAAATGTAGCACAGTGTTAGGGAAACTTTTAGGCGAATGGCGTGGAGCCGTTTGGATCAGGTCCGTCCGAATGTAGGTCAGTCAGGTGGGGCCCAGCTGAAGTTAAACTGAGGTTAAACTCCACAGCAGAGACTGAGGCTCTGGATTTAAAGTCACACCAACTAAGCCGCAGCCGTCCACAATGTTCCCAACAGAGTAAACAGACTAGAGCAGATGCTAACACAAAGCGCTGCTGCCACACACAGTACAGAGAGTGTCACATGCCCTCCTGTTCCAGATGGATGTATGTTTCCAATCACCACGCTCTCTTTAATCAAATCAGGAAGTTAATGGCTTCACGGTATCATTAGATCATACTCTTGTTGAAAGAAAACTAAAGGATAAGAGAGGAAGTCTTATTTATTGTGACGCTACACAGCTTTTTTAAGTTTCGCATGCTTGGCTAGAGGATATGTATAATTAAGCCTACTAGTAAAAATAGAAGGCACTTCTGGTAAACACTTTGTACAGAAATGAACCTGACCCGTGTTATTCATCACAATAATATACACATGGAGGAAGTCTTTAATGACTAAAGACTGTTTCTGCTTTGATGCTCTGAATATTTTCCTATCGATTGAGGCTAATGCCATCCAAACCACAAATGGTTGACGAAAAGTGAAAAGAACCCAGGATGTTTTTGTTGTGTGTGTGTGTGTATGTGTGTGTAAGTGCATGTGGGTGTGAATACATACATTGAACCCTATTGGAAGGTTAATAAAGGGACATCTTTTTTAGCTGTACTTTTACAATATTTATTCTTAAATTGTTTGTCGTTTTTATCACACAGTGAACGTTTTCAGTTTCAAAGCTTGGCATATACTCGCAAAACATATATGCGCATTTACAAATTACTGAATTTGCTTACAAAATTACTAGTATCATGTAAAACTATTTTACGGAGACCTGGAAGAGATGTGATGGTGGGGAAAAAAACTGGGTGGGAGAAAAAAAAAACAGAGTGATAGGAAAATATATATTTTTAAGTTTTTGAGTTGCCTCGCAAAGATGTTTTGTGAGGGAATGCAAAGATGTGCTCCGTATGATAAACCGATCCCAGATCAGCTTCTTTACACGCCATTTAAAAAAGAGCAAAAGTGCAGGACACTTTGGGATTCGGTGTGTGTTTAAACAGACAAATACACATAATAATATGCAAACATGTCCGTCCTGCATGTTTTATTTTAAACACAACTAATTTTCTCTTAAATGAGCACAAACAGTTACTTAAGTAATGGAATGCTTTCATTATAGATTTCTTAAAGTGACACCTCTTCATTTGCTGCTCTTCACTTGTTTGATAAAAGTGGTTTCACTTTAAATGGCTTGTACAGAAGCTGATCTGGGATCAGTTTATCATATGGAGCGTGTCCGTCAGTCAGCGCTTATATGTGCATTTGCTGATTCAGAGGTAACATATGAAGAGCGATGATCGACGCAGAGCTTTAATGGAAAGAAAGTGAATGCAGACATTTTTATATTAATTTCAGCATGCTTTCAAGATTAAAAATATTGGTGAAATATGGAAAAATACTTAATGATAGGATGAATTTATTTTACATTAATTTAATGATTATTCAAAAAAAAAGACTTTATATTTATAGTATGATCTCTGAACACTTAGCATATAGTGCACAAGTTGTATGAACCATTTTTAGGATACTTTTTATAATATTTTTTTTTTTAAGATTTAAAGCCACAGTGCTTTTATTTCATTAAAAAAGCTGACCAATGCACACTCAAAACATCTCCTTTCCACAGTGCAAAGAAAATCATATAGGTTTGAAACATCAGGAGGGTGTATGAATGACAAAATGTTCATGGTTGAACCATCTCTTTATGAAGTGTCTGAAATGTGTTTTGAACCTTGAAACTGTTAGGTCATGTGTATTGTGAGCAGTAGAAAATCTACAGTGGTTTGCTGTGTTTGGCGGCTGACCAACAGGTCTTGTTTCGTCTGTGTTTTGGCCGTGTGATTCTAAGTCTTGAGCAAAGGGGGAAACCCTTCAGTGAGACTCAGAGGAGGCCTGGACTCCACTTATTAGGGATCCCCTCCCATATATTGACATTGACCTCATGAGGTCATAATTTCTCCAGAAAATGTGTGTCATCTCCAGCATGAACCACGATGCATCTGGAAGATAAAGCACTACACTACAGGTTGTTTATCTCAGGAATATAATATGCACAATATAATGAGAGATAGTGCATACTCTTATACCATAATTTAGTAGGATATTTCTTATAAAGAAAAAAAGTGTACTGTACTTAAAGGAAAAATGGGAAGTTCTCTAGGTGAGTGTATGTGGAAAGTATGTGCTCCTCTTCTCCTGGGAACTCATTATGTGAAAATAGTGCTGAGTTTTGTTGCCTCAGTTGTGCCAGTTCTGGAGATTCCCTACTGGAACAAGAGCTAAGTGTCCATCTAGACGCCTTCATTAGGGGAAAAACTTCACCTTTACGGTTAACCATACATTCCATGTTTATACTCACTGGTAACCTAATTAAGTACACCTGTAAAACTGCTTGTTCAAGCAAATATCCAATCAGCCAATCACATGGTAGATGTGATTTAGGGATGTAGACATGGGCGAAATTGCACCTCTACTTTAGTTAGTGCATGAACAGTGTCTGAAACCATAGTGGATGTTCTGAAGTGCACTCATTCAATCAATCAATGTACATGCAACAGCTAGAGAATTCCCATAACGGACTGTGAAATTGAAAATGAGTGTGCGCTGAATGAATTGCCATGTTTAATATATAACGTATTATTTAATTGTTAAATTAACATCTGTACACATGCGGAAATGAAAATACATTGTTTCATTACTAATGGCCAGCTTGCTAAGTGTTAAATAACTATGAGAGGGTCAAATAAGATTTAATCATAATATTACTCATAATAATAAAAAAAAAAAATGTAATCTGTCTGAGTGTGGAGAAGAATCAATTGTGATCTGGTAAGAGAAACAGCACAACATTTATAGGAGTAAAGTCGGTAATTTTTGTCAACAACTTTTGCACATAAAAAAAAATTATAAAAAAAAAAAAAAAAAAAAAAAAAAAATATATATATATATATATATATATATATATATATATATTGTACCTCATGTTGTATCTCTCACTCAGATTCACACACTGCCTCTGAAATATTCATCCGTTATTTAAAAAAATATATATATAGCCTGAAGCACATACTCCCAATGTGTGGTTTGTTTACAAACTAATTTCGAGAGGATCACGTGCTTATGATTGAACACAGCTGGTATCGCTTAACTCCGCATATTGCGCCAATCAGATGAACACAGATGCACTATAAATTATCAGAGCGCTTTGCTCCAGTCATCTTCGTTTGAAGAATCCCCCCTTCCACCCCTACTCCTCCCCTTCTCCGATAGGGCGGCACGGCGGCCAGTGGGTAGCACTGTTGCCTCACAGCAAGAACATCTCTGGTCCGTTTCCCTCTGGGCCGGTTGGCGTTTCTGTGCGGAGTTTGCATGTTCTCCCCGTGTTCGCGTGGGTTTTCCCTGGGATTCTCCGGTTTCCTCCCACCGTTCAAAGACAGGCACCATAGAAAAACTGACTAATCAAAATAGCATTCTAAGGCAACTCTTAGCCAAATATATATCCAGTAGTTCACAGCAGGGGAGTTCTCGAGACCACCTGAGCTCAGACTCTCCTGTCGCCCTACAAACGTTAGGAAGCCTCGGGCTCAACGATATTCTGAGCTCAGGGCTCTCTCCCGGGACAGCATGCCAAACACGCTTTATTATCAATCATCAGCTAAGTGTGAACTCTTGAAGACCCTGTGTTGGACCATACTTCAAGCAGTATAACGCACAAAGCTCAAATGATCTGAAACTGGCTTCTTGAACATGACCAGGAGTTTACAATACTCAGATGCCCTCCACAGTCATCAGAACTCATTCCAAGAGAGCAGTTTCGGTATGTGAAGTAACAGGAGATTTACATCATGGATGTGCAGATGACAAAGCTGCCTCAACTGTGGGGAGTTATCATGCCAATATTGACCAAAATTTTTGAGAAATGTGCATATCACCTTGCTGAATCCATGCTATGAATATGTTTGTCTGTATGCATAGTTTTTTGAACGAGCTATATTACAAACTGGCAGGTGAAGATTACTCAGTAAATACAGATCTGTGACCTCATCTCATCAGTAATACTGCACCAATGCTGTAAGAACTGCCAATATTATAGTTGTTATTATTGAATTATTATGTTTATGTTTTTTACATGGCAAAATTTTGCATTAAACAATGTTTTACTTCTATTTTTTGTTAAATATTTTGTTTTTCACCAAAAATTAAAATGTACTTAATATTTACTTACCCTGGTTTCAAACCTTTAGTATCTTTTTTCTGTTTAACACAAAATAAAAGATTTAGAAAAATGTTATAAACATGGCGATGCAGTGGCGCAGTAGGTAGTGCTGTCGCCTCACAGCAAGAAGGTCGCTGGTTCGAGCCTCGGCTGGGTCAGTTGGCGTTTCTGTGTGGAGTTTGCATGTTCTCCCTGCGTTCACGTGGGTTTCCTCCGGGTGCTCCGGTTTCCCCCACAGTCCAAAGACATAGGGTACAGGTAAATTGGGTAAGCTAAATTGGCCATAGTGTATGAGCGTGAATGAGTGTGTATGGATGTTTCCCAGAGATGGGTTGTGGCTGGAAGGGCATCCGCTGCATAAAAATTGTGCTGGATAAGTTGCCAATTCAATCCACTGTGGCGACCCCGGTTTAATAAAGGGACTAAGCCAAAAAGAAAATGAATGAATGAATGAAATAAACAAGTACAGGGATGGTCACTGGGGCATTACCTTTTCAAAAAGTACATATTTGTACCTGAAGGGTCCAAAATGACACCTCAAAGGTACTTTTTAGGTACATTTGGGCACTAATATGCACCTTTGAGGTACCACTGTGGACTCTTTGGGTACAAATATGTATCTTTTGACAAGGTACCGAGGTACCGCTATAGTGATAGCTCCTGTACCTTTATTTCTGAGTGTAGTAGTCATTGACTTCCACAGAAGGAAAAACTAAAAGCATGGAAGTCAATGGTTACAGGTTTTCAGCATTTTCAAAATAACTTCTTTTGCACTGAACAGAGGAATTAAAGCCAAACAGGTTTGTGACAAGTGAATGATGAGTAAATGATGACAGAACCCTTTAGCGTGCTTTTTATTTTCTCCTTTTTGCTTTTCTTCTTTTCTTTGTTTATCACAAACTAGAATATAGTTGAAGTAAATTTACATTCCATTTCAGAGCGAGTACAATAGACCAAAATGAATGAATAAAAACATGACAAAATATTGACTACATTCTTTTCTGCCAAAATACAAAAGCTATGACTAAAACAAAGAAACTATGTGAAATTTCATGCTGGTGGTCACTTGTTTGTAATACATCATATTGTGTGAAACACACTGTAGAAAGCAAACAGAAACATATACAGTCGAAAGTAGCTACTTAGTCTGCTGTGCCATCTTTCAAACAATACGCCATAGACAAATATCATCAGCATAAATCTCTTTTTCATAAACATCTCTGTGATAGCTGGACAGGGTGAGGGAGACTTAGGGCTGATAGGGGAGCATTATTCTGGCCCTCACATGATTTAAAATTGCAAAGAGCTGTGGCCTGGTTCATCTCTGTCTCTCTCTTGGCCAGGTTCAAGGTACAAAGCAGCCTCAGTTATTTTAGTGTACTAACAGGCATGTCACTATATGAACTAGTCTAATTTAGGGTTTGTTTGATTTCAGTGTTGGTGCTGTTAGTGCTAGTGCTAGAGCTAGTGCTAGTGCTAGTGTGTGTGTGTGTGTGTGTGTGTGTGTTTGTGGATATATTATATGCATAATTAAACAATATGTTGTGGAGTGTTTTTGTGCATATATGTACAGTAGTTTAAATATGGTACTAAAACCACTAGTACAGTAGGTGACAGCAAAATCTGAGTCACTAAATCGTTCATTCACACTATTAGGCTGCATTCCAGTCAAATTTTTATGCCCTTCACTGACTAACTTCCCTCCATTTTGTTCCCTTGGATGTACATCATTGGCTATGCTTCCACCCAATGATACAAATTAAATCTATGTGCAAAACTGGAATAACGCATAAAAGACGTGTGAATAAAGGACTGCTTCTATCTAATGAGTCAAAGAGAACAAAATCGTCACTTCTTGATTAACTGGCGCCAAATATTAATAGTAAAAATGGAATTTATTGAGGTAGGAGAAGCTGCTTGAATCTTTTCCTTATTTAGTAAATTTTTTTAGTAAAAGTTTAAAGTTTAAAAAGTTAATAAATTGCCTCAGACAATGCCGACACACAATGAACACGTGGTGGCGTTTCAAGGCGTGAGACGCGGAGAGCAGACACTCTTGACAGTTCTGAAGGCAATTAAAATGATAATAACACTAATACTGAAATGGTTACGGCATTTTAGAATTACCAAAACAACATTTCAGATGTTTTACAGTGTGCTCAGCCTGCTGGTTTGTCCGTTCACACACATTTTTATAACCACATGATCTCTTATAACAAAATCACATGACTTTTTTTAATGCGCATAAAGTAATGGAATTTGTTCGGTAAAAGTGTTTCTATAGTAGTTTATGCGCATCTTTTCTCATCGAATAAATGTTATCCTGCTGTTATGCGCACACATTTTGTATGAGCATTTTCAAAATTGATCGGCATATTGCCATTTACATCAACTGTTTATTCATGAGCAACTACAAAATGTGCATAAAAATAGATGGATGGAAACATACAGTAGCTATTGATTATGTTACACAAGTGTCCACTACTGACAGAACATCTTAATGGGTTTAAATGGAATGTCCTAAACCCTTGAGCACTTGGGAACTACACTGTGACTTCACAACCGCATTGCATTCTGGGACATATAGGTGCTGGAGTGAATATATGCAGCCGACTCACTCCCACTGTCAAAATCAAGTTGTCAAGCGTATGTCCATGTAAATTTCCACTTGTTCAAATGATAAAGTAGAAAGCACTTTAAAAAGGCAGCAGGGATTCTCCCGAGGGAAGAAGTGATGGTAAATTTCCGAGTATCTAAAAGGGGACTAAGGGTGCTTTCACACCTGTGAATCGATTCATTTGTTCTGAAACAGGGATTAAAATTGTTACATTGTTGCTCTTTGTTCTTGGTGCGGTTTGCTTTCACACGGCAAAGTTTCTAAACGGACCAAAACCAGCTAAAACAAGTCACGTGTGAGTAAACTCTCCTCACATTGGTCAGAGTTTCACGGTTTATTTTGCAGAGTCCCGCTCAGCTGTTGGAGGTGGTTTGGTGGTGTTTGACAGGTTGCGCGTGACATGTCTGAAGAGCGAGGAGGGATGCGGTGGAAAGGGGTGATGAGAAGGGTGCACGACTTATTTAAGGACTGGGAGGGAGAAGCTCGATTTCCGGGAGATTATCACTCGTTTGCGGGCATCCGGGAGTCTCTGTGCATTTGCGGGAGACTTGGGATGTCTGGAATGACCTTCCGCCCTACTCTCGCTTCATATAGCCATATGCCTATTACATATTTATAGAACACTGTGATATAGCCGGGCTCGGATCGTATCGCTTTCTCACTACACTCGATCCACTCCAGAGTTTGTTTCAATCGAGCCGAGACCACCTCATTCAGGCGGTCTCGGAGCGATTGCTTTGGCGCGGATCCGAGCGCGATTGCCCTGTTCACATATGCAAACAAATCGCGCAAACTTGGCAAACGCGCCAGATTCCAGAACAAAAGTCTAGGTGTGAAAGCACTCTAAAATGCAGCCTTAGTTTGAAAAAGTTGATTCATGTTGTCTTTATGAATAGATCTCTTAACTATTACTTAAATGATTAGTTCAAAAAACTGATTAATTCAGGAACAAAAAACTGTAGCTCTGTGATACACAAATGTAATGCTCTGGTTTAGTTTGGAATTAATTTAATAGACAAAAAAAATCAAAGCAAATGCACAATATTTAAACAAAATTATTAAATTATCAGTGTATAACTGTATACAATCGGTCACATATGCAATCACACACAATGGGCCCTATCATACACCCAGCACAATAATGCACAAGACGTGTTTGGCGCGATTTGTTGCTGTTTTTAGACCAGCGCAACCCTAATTTTCACATTTTGTACCACATTGTTTAAATAGCAAATCCATGTGTGGCACTTTATGGACTGATGGGCGTGCTGGTCTAAAATAAAGGTGCGTTAAAGTGCATTGTTGTCGCTTTGCTATTTTGAAGAACTGAAACAGACCACACCATTGACCATCTAAAAGCAAGTCTAAAGTCCAGCACAGAGCACGTTAGTTACGCGCCTGTGGGTTCAAACACTTACACATTGCTTAATACACACAGAATGTACAAGAATACACAAATATCTTTCTACATGTAAATATATATATTTATATTTTCTACATTCATAAAAACCACCATTCATCTGACTGCCTCCATGCCTTCTTCATGCCTCTATGCTTTTTTCAGTTCATTCGTGACAATTTGCATTTGTATAATGTTATAATTGTTAGTAGTATTATTTATTATATGCATATTTATATTTGTTTTAATAAAAACAAGTTTAGATTTGACCACCTGTCAGGTTTTGGAGACGTATGCGTTACTTTATAGGGCATAAGAATAGGACGTGTGTTTGGATATAATTCAGTTTTTTGACCACACTTCATTATTATTGCTCATTTATTAGTTTCATTCACTCATTTTCTTTTCGGCTTAGTCCCTTTATTAATCTGGGGTCGCCATAGTGGAATGAACCGCCAACTTATCCAGCATATGTTTACGCAGTGAATGCCCTTCCAGCTGCAACCCATCTCTGGGAAACATCCATACATACTCATTCACACACATATACTACGGACAATTTTAGCCTACCTGATTAACCTGTACCGCATGTCTTTGGACTTGTGGGGGAAATCGGAGCACGCGGAGGAAACCCACGCAAACCCAGGGAGAACATATAAACTCCACACAGAAATGCCAACTGAACCAGCTCGAACCAGCAACCTTCTTGCTGTGAGGCGACAACACTACCTACTGCCCCACTGCGTCACCCATTTATTAGTTTGCTGGAAAATTGAATTTAGAAATAGTTTTGAAACAAATCTTTGTGCTTAACAAACGAAATTAAATATATAGGCTAATAGATGTCTTTGGTGGAGTGAGTTTCCACCAATTCCGTGTGAGTAAAAGGAGCAGACCGAATTTTTCCGTCCTTAAAGGGCACCTAGGTTACCCCTTTTTCTAGATTTAAGATAAGTCTTTTGTGTCCCCAGAATGTGTCTGTAAAGTTTCAGCTCAAAACACCCATCAGATTATTTATTATAGCTTTCTAAAGTTTCTGTTTCATAGCTTTTAACATCTTGTTGCTGTTTTCTTGTACTGCACCTGTGACAGGATACAGGTTAATATCCACTGCTGTATGGGATTGAAGCGTCTTCTTTTATAATTGTTCTGACACGCGGCTCTGGTGATGAAGTAAAGCTGAAGTAAATCGCTGTAATTCATTACAAACATGCACTGTTTTAAAAGATTTTAAACTTGTAAAACTCACTCTTGATCACATTTGATGATGATTGATGATCCTAGCGAACTAAACAGGGCTATTATTCATGGCTGCTTTGCGCACGTCCTGTCATGTTGATATAATTTTACCCGTTATTACGGAGACATGTAAATACGCAGCTGTCCATCAATTCGGTGGGCGGGGGGACCACACTCCTACGTCAAGTTGCGGTCGGTCTGAAAACCGCTCCAATTGGTCCACCGTTTTTATGTTGTTAAATTTAAAAAAAAGGACTGGGTGTGTTTATATCACCCCAATATGACGGTATATACACTATACCTACACACATGTCTGTCCAAACAACTTGAAAAGTAGATTTTTCACCATGCGTGCCCTTTAAAATACCAAAAGTGGATTCGGACATGCCCTTAGCGCTTTTGCGCCACGCACTTTAGATTTTGCGCCTAGATCATTAAAATAAAGCCCAATATTTGCAGAAAATCTTAAACGTATCTTAAAAAAAAAAAAAAAAGCATACATGTTTTTTAGCTTTAATGGGGTTTTCTAGCTCATCAGACAGCAAATGCTTTTTAAATTACTATGGTCGGACAACATTTTATTTGAATTAGCATTTATTTTCATGCATTTTATTTGCATATTTTTATTATTCACTTGTTAAAACAACATTTTATTGTATGCATTAAATACTGAACATGCCAATTAAAAAGTTAAAAAGTTATTAAATGCTGCTAAAATAATGCTGTCAGGGTTGTGGGTTTGTGCGCACTTTTTGTGTTGTTTGTGTTGATGTCACGTGGTAATGTTTTGCTTACCTCCACGTGCATTTGATGTTGCATGTCTGTGTTGATGTGGTCACGTGGTTCATTGTTTAACATCGATCAGCTGCTCTGATCAGCTGCCTCAGCTGTAGCTCATTTCCACAGCGTGATAAAATTAATTTAATCATTTATTTTCATTAATTTATTTTGAATAATAAGAAAAATTCATCCTTTGGACTCTCTGAAATGACATGAGGGCAACTAAATGATGACAGAATTAAAATTTTGGGCTGAAATGTAATTCTAATATAGACATCCTGCACCACTCAGACACATTACGTAAGCCTTTTTATTCGAAATCAGACATTTTACAAGAAAAGCCTTTACACAGACACTTAAAATCAATTTAACAGCACATCTATCTGTTGACCACAAAAACGTGAGATTTGAGGGCAGAACTGGCTTTCAGGGCACTCTGAGGAGTTACAAAGATGGCCATTGATGTTAACTGCCTACTAGTCCACTCCGTAACTCTGTCATCAGAAATGGAGTGATAAACATTCTCATGCTTTCTTCCTGCTAATTTCACTTCCCTCTGCTCTCCCATAAAATGGATCTGGGTTGGTGGAGTCCAGATGGTTGTGAGACCCTAGGCCCAGCCACTGTCATGGGGTTTTGGGGGAAAAAGCTCCCTCAGGTCTAGGAAAGTAAGGCAGTGAGAGGCTTCTCGCCCCAGTCGTAAGGCACACAGAGGGACACTAAATGTAGAGGGTGTGTGGGTTTTTGGCAGCAATTTTAGATGAGAACTGAAAGTCTTGATGCTTCAAATGGTGAAATTAAATGATTAGAGTCGTGCTGAGACATGTTAAATAAATTATAATTTAACGAAAAACAGAAATGCTACATAGTGGAAACATTCGCATACTGTGTGAGGTCTAGAAGTCTGAGATTGTATATATTGTATATAAGTTGGTTGTATATAAAATATCTGAATGAATTAACCAAGTAAGGAAGGAACGAAGGATGGAAAGAAGCCTAATTCTAGGCTAATTCTAATTTGGTGAACAATATTTTTCTTACAATTCTTATTTGTTATGAGAGTTTATATTCAGTTTTAATGATTTATGATTAATCATTTTGTGATTAGTAATTGCATGGATAACAATACTAGAAATTTGATAGAAGACATACCTGTAGTAAAGTAATTCACAATAATAAAAAATGCTAAAATAACATACACACATGCATATGTATACTAATAATTGTCACTTAAAGTTTGTGTTAAGTTCCAGCTTTACAAGTCATCCTCTTCAGACTTTCTATGTGGTCTAACAGGACCACACTGTATGTGTCGGGCTAGCATTTTACATTCAGCCTGTCATGTCAATCTATAAAGCTGAATGTGCTTGTCTGCCTGTATACCATGGTTTTCACATATAGAGCAAAATATGATCATAAGCGTGAAATGTGCTGGACAGAACACAGAGAGTGTTAAGAGGGAAGGTGTAAACCCAGATTTACGCTGTGGCACGAACCCAACTTTGACATGTGTTTTCATGCGTTTGGCTGAGAGTGATGGCTCTGAAATCTCAGGCCTCTAGTATTCCTATCAACGATACCCCAGGTGCTCAACGCAGCCAGCAAGAGTGGCCCAGCAGAAGAGCTGCCTTATCTCACCATGGTATGTCATCTTCCCCAAAGAGAACAAGCAGATATGATAGACAAACTCTATTAGATCTGTGCATGTGTTTTGTTTTTATAGTAGTGAATGGCTCTAATAATTCATCTGACTGCAGGGAATGCATAAACTGTAGGGGTGTCAAAGTTAATTGTTTCTTCGGTGCACCACGATGCAGGGGTGGACAATTTGGTATTCGTTCAGTAATAATCATAACCGGTTACTACGTACTGACGTCATTTATCTCATATGTGCAATGTCACGGTAGCTTACTATGGTGAGGGAGGCAAGCGTGAGTAATTAAAACAGTCCAACTACTTAAAAACGCAGAAACTGTGCACAATTCACTGCTTAAGAGTTTGCTGGACAGTCCTTCATTGTCAGAGAGGTTCACACCTCTAATAAACTGCAAAAATGTACATGTACATAAATGAAGCTGCTTTGTAAAGGGAGCTTTTGAAACACTGCTTTGCCAAAACTCGTCACATATTGACTCTCAGTCAGGACCCCTTCTTGACCACTCTTTGGCGCTTGGGGTACCCATCCGGCATCACTTTACAATGTGCAGGGTCTTCTGTTGCTTTAAATGAGAAACCTTTGGCATCATGAAAAGCATCAGCAATTTTCCAATCTTCCTAGGAAGCCACGATATTTCTGGAAGGAGTTGCTATTTTTTTTTGACACTTTTGCTATTTTAAGGACTAAAAAAGTTTAAAAGGGTTGTCCTTATTCTCCTAATTTGTTTTTTTTTTTGGCGTAACCTTTAAGGGTGTTCCTTTAAGAGCAAGATGCAGTCACGCCATGGTGGATTTGTTATTTACATTTATGGCTGCTCGATTATGGGAAAAAATCATATTCATGATTATTTTGGTCATAATTGTAATCATGATTATTCGAAAAGAGTACTGTTGAAGTCAAAATTATTCGCTCTCCTGTGATTTTTTTTTTTTTTTTTTATAAATATTTCCCAAATGATGTTTAACAGAGCAAGGACTTTTTCACAGTATTTCCTATTATATTTTTTTTTTCTGCTAAAAATGTCTTATTTGTTTTATTTTGGCTAGAATAAAAGCAAGTTTAAATATTTTAAAACCTATTTTAAGGTCAATATTTTTAGCCCCCGTAAGCAATATTTGTTTTGGATTGGATTGTTTTGTCTACAGAACAAACCACTGTTATTAGAAATTAGTTATTACAGTAAATCTATTATGTTTAGAAATGCGTTAAAAAAAATCTTCTTTTAGTTAAACAGAAATTGGGGGGAAAAGGGTGGCTAATAACTCAGGAGGGCTAATAATTCTGACTTCAACTGTACTGTATATATACAGTTATTTTCCTCGCTGTAAATAAAAAAGGGAAATAAATACAATAGAATAAAAATATGAAACGACCTCAGATTAATAAAGGGACTAAGCCGAAAAGAAAATGAATGAATGAATGAATAAATGAAAAAAAATATGAAACAAACTGTGCTTTCAGCATCTTCACTGTAGATTTTTTTTTTAAATTTTAGCTACAAAAGTCCTTCAGTAAAGAGCAGTGAGTGATTTTGTCCTTTTGTTGTTTGATTAATGATAAAAACAGTCGGAAGCAGAAATATTGCGCCCTGTCACTTTAAGAGCAGTGCAGCTCTAATTTATGGTTTCACTTTCACATGTCATTTGATTCTCAACTCGTTTGTTTACTACATAAATGAGGGTTAATATGAATAATCTCTAAACACGCGTTTTGACAGTAATTTGCATGTATTTGACCATTAAAGTGCTCACATTAAGATGACTTTAGATGTGTGTGCTCTGCTCGTCTCTGAGGCTGAGCATGCACACACACAACAGCATGCGATCTAGGGGTGTCAAAATTAATTGTTTCTTTGGTGCACCACGATGCAGACGCGGACAATTCGGTTTTGGTTCAGTAATAATCATAACCAGTTATTATGTACTGACGTCATTTTTCTCATATGCGCTATGTCGTCATAGCTTACTATGGCGAGGGAGGCAAGCGCGAGTATTTACAACGTTCCAACTACTTAAAAACGCAGAAACTGTGCACAGTTTCACTGCATGTGTGTTTGCTTGGGCTGTCTTTCACTGACACTTACAGCAGAAGCCCCTATTTCACTGCAATTGAGAGAATGAAAGTAAACTCCATTTCTCTCTCTCTCTCACTGTGGCCCATTTGACCGGCTGGCGTCACTTTTCCTCTACTCTCGGCTGTTACAGCGATACTTCTGGATACACGAGCTCGTGTCTGCAGAGTTTTCTTTGCCGAGTCTATCATGGATTAGCTGTGATCGCCGCTGCCGTTTATCAGTGTTTAAACCAGGCTTTACTCATCTGTGAAGAGCGCCAGTGCGTAGAGCCAATCGCATCCCTTTCAGTTGAGTGCATGACCAATCAAAGGGGTGTAAGTAAGAACTTGATAGACAGGACTCAGAAAGCGAGCGGGATATTTATATTTGTTTATTTGCAGTTTATATATCTGACTGTTTGTATTAAAGGACAAAATTGTATTACAAATAGTATAATATATATTTATACATTTCAATACAAGAATTGCTGTGCTGTGAAGAAAATATAAAACAGTGTATGGAAAGCATCGTCAATGCACCGTGATGCACCGAGATATCGAATTGAACCAAATCGATGGCATGATAATCGTAACCGAACCGAACCGTGAGACCAGTGTAGGTTCACACCTCTAATGCAATCTCTTTCGCTTTTAAAAACATTAATGATTTGAATGTACATCAATGAATGATGTGCCTCCCATGCTGCAAATGTTACATTACAGTACATGCTTTTAGTCATTTTCACGTGAAACTGAGCTTTGCAGAGCAACAAATGTGTACAACTGGAAAGGGGGCAGTTTATGATACAATAGTCGTTTCATCTCGATTAATGTTTTTTCATAATCGTTAGAAGCCAAAATCGAAATTAAAACTGAATTTTCGATTAATTGAACAGCCCTATTTACATGGCAGAATTTGTAAGCAGAAAAACTTAATTCACTAGAGAAAACAAGCAGACCATCTATGATACATGCCGGATTCCACCAAATGGTTGAGATATTTATGCAGAGAATAATAATCTTTTACATTTTAATCCTTACATTTTTAATATTTACAGATGTTTGTGTTCTGCTGCGCAGTCCTGTATGTGTAATAAGCAACATGTATGTGAGTAGACCCACATAAGTGCATAACACTACCATGCTCTTAAAATAAAACTTTTTAAAACAATTAAAAATTATAGCAATTGACTTTAGACTAGCTTTAAGTTGGTCAATAGTGCGGTCTATTTTAGTTGCCTCAGGATAATGTGTCAGGATGTAAAAATGATACCTGCTCCAAGCTGAAACTTGCAAAAAATTATGATAGGGCCCTTTGTCTTTCGACAACCATAGCACAAACTCGGAACTAGGAAAAGTGGTTCTTAAGTAACATCAAACAATTGCTGGACTAGCAGTAAGACGCTGCTCATAAGTAAGAGCTAATTAAGTTCATACTAATGGCAGTCCTTGAAATTAAAATCTTTTTCTGTTTATGCTGTGTGAACACCCCAAAAAGTGGGTACTTCTGCAACAAACTAAACTGCTGAGTACAGCATATTAAATATTAGAAAGAAAAAAAAAAATCTTTCTGCCTACAGTTTATAATGAAACAATTCACTTTTACAATGTGGTCTTAGACTTTTGACTTTTGGACCCCACAAAAGAACACAGTAAGAAAAAGATCACCACAGCGTGTGTTTCTTCTTCTGCTCATGGAAACTAGGTCATCTGTGAGCCAGGTTACAGAGAAGAAAGGCTACAACAGCAGCTCTTTCCCACAGCCAGACCAATCCATTTCCAAACAAACAACCAACTCGCACAAAAACACCAAAAACAGAGACAAATCAAGTAAACAACGTGCAAATGAGTGATTAAAAAGAGCGGGACGGGATTGAAGCTATCATTTAGACAGCTTGCCATCATCATCTTTCTTGTTGTATCTCTCATTCTCCTTCAGTTTCTCTCGGTCCCAGATGGCAGCTTGGCATTTGGCGTCTTAATCAACTGGGTTGTTTGTGTCAGTGTGGGTTCAAACCTATAACCAGGGCACAAGCTCTGATTGCACGTAAACACATTGAAAGCAGGCCTCACCAGGACAATACAACTTCATTTCAACTGTGTTTTTTTTTTTCTTTTTACAATAAAGCCTGTGTGAACCGAAGGTTGCTGAAACTTATTTCAGTATGTTGATGTACTTCCTGAAACAAAAACTGAATATTGAGTAAGGGGTGTGGCTTTTTTGGACATTATTCCTTCGTACCAAACTAACACTAAGAGAGGGTCTTAACCAGTGGTGTAGTCAGGGCTCCGTATGCTTACTTTTTTCCACGAGCTGTTTGGGTATTACGACTTCTGAGGATCAATAATTGCGTATACCCTCTGTATACTCTGTATACTTGTGTTGCTGATTAAACTTCCCTAATTTATGTGTATCCGCGTTCCCTTTAACTGTATACCAATTTTTTTTTTAATTTGCATCTTAATTTTTTTGCAATTGCTGCATTTTTTGTTTAACTTGCACCATTTCCCGCCTCCTGACGACCGCAGCAGCTGAGAAATTTTTGTGAGAGTTTTTCGAAGATGACGACAGGTCAACTGAATGATGTCTCGCTGAAACATTTAGTTCAGTTCACCCAAAAAAATGAAAATTGTGATCATTTGCTCCACCTAAACTTGTTCCAAACCGGTTTGTCTTTTATTTTTTTCTTGTTGAACACAAAAGAAGATATTTTAAAGAAAGCTGAAAACATGTAATCATTGACTTCAATGATATTCGTTTTTCTTTCTGTGGAAGTCAATGGTTACAGGTAACTGATGTTAAATAAATAGATAAATATATTGCTAATAAATCAAACAAACATTGAATTTCAGCATTTTTTTTGCCTACTTTTAAAATTGGGTGGGTTATAGTACACCACCTTTTTTTAGGACTACAGCACTGGTCTTAATATGCAGTTGCTACGGATGTCTTCAGGCTAACATTAACAGACGAACCGCCACTCCAAATGCAGAAGCAAATGGTCAGACTTTATTTGAAGATTACCAAACAAACCACACACTATGAGCTAGCAAAATAAACATTGTACATGTTGATTTCAACAGACTTTAAAATAACTCTTTTTCACATATGGATTAAGCCTAAATAATTACTTATATATTGGCTTAAAAACCAAGAAGCTTTGCTGCTGTACCATGGCTGCAGCAGGGACAATATCACACATCGCTTAAAAAGAGTCCCTAGGAAACTAGCTAACAGCACTGTTTATTATCAGTTTATTAACACAGATTACAAAAAATATAATTTTACATTCAATTCAATTCAATTCATCTTTATTTGTATAGCGCTTTTACAATGTAGATTGTGTCAAAGCAGCTTCACATGGAAGATTATAGTGAATTGAAACAGAGTCAGTTCAGTTTTCAGAGATTAAGTTCAGTTCAGTTTAGCTCAGTTCAGTGTGGGTTAATAATCACTACTGAGAGTCCAAACACTGAATAGCAATTTTACATCACTTTTCTACATCGATAGATAAGTGGCCGAACGGGCATTGCCAACAGAGCGTGTGTTTGTGTGCATGGAAATGTATTATCCTTCCTCCCTGTTAAATTTGATCTAATCCATGTCCTGAAACACACCCACTCTCCCGCTTTCACTTCTAATTATAACGGAGGGAGTGATACGTTTGTGAATGAATCTTTATTATGAATGACTTGTTTGAACCATCGATATCCCTGTGTCTCAATGTGCATATCCACATTTCTGATCTAAATAGTATATAACATTTGTACTATTCAATAATTTAGAGTGGAAAGTGTGCACATTGAGGCTCAGGCACTGTTATGTCATCAGGCACCCTTAAGTTACTTAAAAAAAAACTAGCCGTTACTTCACTTAGCCTACAATAATACAAGATCTGGCATCAGCATCTTGTTGTCATATTTCATTTACATTGTTTGCTGATTTTATTCAACAAGCATAAGTCTAGTATTTAGTGCAAGTTGGTGCTACTTTGCCTTATGGTCAGTGCAGTAAGAGATTGTGTTATCATCAATAAAGTTCATAACATACAAAATCGTTAAAAAACTAAATCTTACCTATGAAATGTTCTGCCTTTATGCTTTGTTCAGCATAAAGTCCAGCATCTTCACATTGGCTTTAGCCTTGACTAAGTGCGGTTGAATGACTTTGTCCTGGGAGCACTGTACGACTGTGGCGGCAGCATTGACGCATGCTCAGGGCCTGTATACGATATCTAGTGTATATATCTATGGATATATCTAAGATGCTAATGGTCTAATCCAATTCCATGATGTATGCTAAGCTAAGCTAAAAGTGCTTCTGCCACAAGCAGCTGAATGGATACAAAAATGATCAAACTTAAGCGTTTGTCAAACAAAATGTTAAGTGTTCCTTTAAAAAAAGCTAGCTTTAAAATTAAGGAACATTTTAGGGAATCACACAGGCTCAGATTGAGATAAAATGGTACACTGTTACTCAAAGGTGTTCTGGGATGTTCTGAGAGTTCATCAAAGCATAGCAGTTGCATGAATCATCTGGGTGTGGAAACTTGAAAATAGTGCAGAGGAATAATAGCTACTGCCTGCTTCACTTTAAAATATACCTGAAGCACTTACACAAAGCCACAATCCTTTGTGAGAAAAATACATCTTTAGTGATCGTCCAGCATAAATGTTGTACCAGTGTGCCTATCAGATGCACAAAATGTATTTCCATGTATTTTTGTTTTGTGCTAGCTGATATATTATGCTATTAGGAGTAATGAGTAGCTTTTTTTTTGTGTGTGTGTGTGTGTGTGTTCGAGAAAGCGACTGACATTGCAGCCAGGCTGTAAATCGCACAGATTGCCAGTAGGTCTCAACATGCGGATTTAGTGTTTAGGTGTCTGTCGTCAGTCCCTGACCCTCTAAATCCAACTGCTTTGACTATAAACAAACAGGCCCAGTGAAGAAATCACTAAGAGGTTTCTCATAACACAAATGAACACGGAATTCATGTAGCTTTTATGCTGGAAATACAATTGCTGGAATCAAAATACAATATATGGTTTTGCAACACTTTTTTTTTCTTGTTTTTCCAAGAATAAACCTTTATAATGTAACAAAGTAGTTATCTTTCAAATAAATGCTTTTCTTTTGATATTTGTTCATCAAAGAATTCTGAAAAAATGTAAAAAAAAAAAAAAATGTTAAAGCAACTATTAAGCAGCTAAAATATCTGCATCATTATACACTTTATGATGCACTAACACCACAGGCTGCCAAAAAATCTGTTTTACCAATCGTAAAATCAGAAAAAAATAACATTTTAAAATATTTCAAAATAAAGTACACCTATTTTAAATTGTAACCGTTTTTTTTAAATATTACAATTTCATTGTAACTAAAAAAAATTATATTTTCAATAAAAAAAGTAAAAAAAAAACTTGAAACATATTTTACTCACCATGATTAAAGTCCTTTACTCAAATAGCATAGTAAAACTGACATTTTTTATATCAAATATGTGCTAGACAATCACACATCCCATCAATCCCATAATAAGTTTCTATAGCCATACAAATTTCTAACTATTCAAAGTGAAGATCAAAAGTAGCACCAAGCCAGAAAGACTAACTCTTGAACACAGCGTACAATAAATATAGTACATCATAGAGCTCTAACGTAATGTTCTGCTTTTGTGTATTTGTATATGCATTTGTATACACACAGACACCCCACCACCCACATGCACAAACAATCTTTTAAAAAGGGAAGTCGATACCCTCCAGCTTAAATATACAAGTATACCACACAAACACGCTTCAGATGGAACCACTCGTGTGCACATATTCAAACAAAGCAAGCACTGCAATGCACATCACATGATGATCCAATAGTGCACAACACAGTCAAATAAAAAACAAAATGTACCCCTAAGAAATAGGACAGCACTGCAACACCTGCACACGTCATAATATGTCATCGCGAGCTTGTACTTCATATGAGATTGACAATATCGAGTGCTGTAGTTTTTTCACTTGCCTTATTTTTTGGTATTTATCTTCAGGAAATCATCAAAGGCAACAATACTGTATAATGTTATCATAACAATATAATGTGGCAATAAGATCAAAACTGTACTATGCATTTGCACCATAGCCATATTCATCTATGTAAACTCAAGAAAACAACATTAACATTATAGCAGACACTGTAAAAGCTCATTCCCAGCCACTAGACTTTTCGGACAGGGTATTCGAGTGTCAATGAGTGACAGAATGTTGTGGGACTACTATACAAGAGTTATTATTATGGATTATAGATAGCCAAATTGAATGAGGTTTTTTTTAGATATATTTTTTATATTTATTTTATAGCATGATGGTAAAACGTGAATGGCGTTATGAATGTATTAAAACATGTGCTTGTTTGTTGTAAAAATTTGTAATAATGACAAAAAATACTCATTTGTGCATCTCCTGACTTCCATGTGCAGCTATCCTGCCGTTGTGGCTGGTGTTTATTCATTCATTCATTCATTCATTCATTCATTCATTCATTCATTCATTCATTCATTTTCTTTTCGGCTTAGTCCCTTTATTAATCTGGAATCGCCACAGCAGAATGAACCGCCAACTTATCCAGCATATGTTTTACGCAGCGGATGCCCTTCCAGCTGCAACCCATCACTGGTAAACAACCATTCACACTCATTCACACTCATACACTATGGACAATTTAGCTTACCCAATTCACGTGTACCGCATGTCTTTGAACTTGTGGGGGGAAACCGGAGCACCCGGAGGAAATCCATGCGAACACGGGGAGAACATGCAAACTCCACACAGAAATGCCAACTGACCCAGCCGAGGCTCGAACCAGCGATCTTCTTGCTGTGAGGCGACAGCCCTACCTACTGCGCCACCGCGTCGCCCTGTGGCGATAATGTATTTTGGGAAATTTTCTTCCCCCTTGGCTTCGAGTGTGGTCTTGAAAAATCTCTGTTTCGAGCTCTATCTAGCCCTTCCCCTTATCCCTATGCCTTCAAGCTAAAGAGAATTGGGACACCCCTATCCCTTCATGTGAACGTGCAAAATGAAGGGTAAGGTGTAAGGTGAAGAGCTAAAGCCTGGTTTATACTTCTGGGTCGAGTGATCGGCATAACCCACGGCGTCTGAACGCTACCTTAATGTAGAAGTAGCTCAAACTCGCTCATTTTGAGGCGGGAACCAGCGGACGTGCAACAACTTTAATCATACTGTAAACACAAAACAAAACGGGACTT
Source organism: Danio kyathit (assembly GCA_903798195.1). Classification (NCBI taxonomy): domain Eukaryota; kingdom Metazoa; phylum Chordata; class Actinopteri; order Cypriniformes; family Danionidae; genus Danio; species Danio kyathit. The sequence continues at coordinate 22,696,756 of LR812534.1, read as the reverse complement.
GACACTTGTAAACACTCGCTCCAACGGGTTTTGCACGGCTCTCAGTCCCACCCACACTCGTCAGCGCTACCAAGCCGACCAATCACAGAGCTTGTGATACGCGTCTTTGCGACATGTAGTTACATTTTTTGAGAGATGCGCATCAGCGACAGTCACGGCGAGGGCTATGCGACCACACGCAGGCTGCGCTAGAGCATACGTGTGCGCTTGATGCAGAAGTATAAATCAGCCTTAAGCAGTAGAATTGGGATTGGGTCTTAATGTTCACCAAAAAAAGTACTGGCCAAAAATTCAATGCATCCCTTAATTATAATTATATTTGTTTTTTAATTGCATTTTGTTTTGGCTTAAGCAGTACAATGGCTCAGTGGTTAGCACTGTCACCTCACATCAATAAGGTCACTATTTCGAGTCCCAGCTAGGTCAGTTAACATTTCTGTGTGGAGTTTGCATACTCTTCACAGTTCAAAGACGTGTGGTATAGGTAAATTGAATAAATTAAATTAGCCGTAGAGTATAAATGTGTGCATGCAAGAGTGTATGGATGTTACTCAGTACTGGGTTGCGGCTGAAAGGGCCACTGTGGTGACCCCTGATAAATAAGGGACTAAGCCGAAGGAAAATGGAAGAATGAATTAATGATTTGGCTTGATTTTGTTTCTTATGTTTGCTTTTTAAATTCAGTTGTGTTTTGGCTTGATTCTATTGTGTCGTTGATTGATTTAATTGAGTTGTGAACTTGTGTTTGCTTTTTAAGTTCTGTTATGTTTTTGATAACACTTTATTTTGCTGGTCCATTTGAGTATTAGTAGACTGTCTGCTTAATATCTGTTGATACTGACATTTAACAGTCTTTCAACAGACATTTAACTGACTATAAGAAACTTTGCAAGCACATGTCAACTTACACTAACCCTAACCATGTTTTTTTCTTCCTTCATTTTCTTCCTCCATTGTGTGGTGAACTGCATGTTTGCTTTTAAAATCGGCTTATGTTAAGCACTACCGGGCCACCATAACATCACGCACTGACCCCAATAATCGCCATTTACAAACGAATTGCTCCTAGTTGGCCTGGCTAATTTATTCTCCCCATGCATGTGAGGTGAAAGGTCAGACATGTTAACAGGCCGCTAAGAGCTTCCTCCGTCTGGGGACGAGGCTGCAGGCCTGGCGAGGAGGTCAGCCGAATTTCACAGCAGGGCTCACATGCTTAAACGTCCAATAAAAAAAGGCTTGGCAGGATGTTGCAGATCGTAAACCCGAATTTCAACAACCCCCGTTACCCCTCCCTCTGCAGAAAAGAAGACATTCTGATGCTTTACTGGCAATTTATAATGCTGGGTGACAAAGGTTTGGTGCCCAGCTATAAATATAATGTGTTGTAGAAATTTGAGTCCTTGTGATGTGGTTTGATATATAGGTGTTTCCTATTGTGCTGTAGTGGTAGTGGTTTGCAGTGACAGTGATGACATGTATGCGGCATAATCTAAACACAATGTAAAATTAGTTTACTACAGTACATACACTTTAGTGAACACTAGGGTGTGTAGTGTTGATCTCTTGATTTTATGTATTTATTATTTTTTGATAATGATAATTATCTGCATATTACATTTCTTAAAATGATCAGTGTAAAAAGCTGACCCATGTTGGGAGAAAATCTCTGATGAAACTTTTTAATTACTGTTACTAATGTTGAAAATACAACCCAGGCTCATTGTATACCCATGTATACATTTCTGGAGAGCATGAAATATGTCTCAGAAGGTAAATTTTTTGCAGGCCACTGTGTATGCTTTTTGATATCTTTTTGAGACCCGAGGCCGCTGACGACTAACCGACCGATCCCGCACCCACTCCCTTTCCTTAACCCAACGATAGTGTTTTCAAAAACACTGATTGACCCACCCATGCCTTCACTAACCCCAACCGATAGTGTTTTTAAAAGCAATCCAGAAAAAGAGAAGCCCTCACGGCCGCCTGATTTTTACCACGTTTTCAGATCTTACCACATTCTCATCCTGTTATTTACTTGTTTATTTTATTTTATGCATTTTGTTTTATCAATTTTCTGGAACCATTCTTCACCAGACTCTAACCCCATTGTTGCAGTCAACTCCTCTCTGCGTCTCAAGTCCACCGACGTACATGGCGAACTACTGGGCAAACTGGTAACAGCGAAAAAGCTGTCCAGACAAAAATGTCAGTAAGTGGTCAGTTGGTAACACGAAAAAGAAACAAAACGCAATCGGCGGCGTCATACCATTTAGTAGCATTCGTTTGAAAGATGTACCTCTGGCTACATAATTTGCGCTCTCCAGAAATCTATACAGTGCTACGCATTCACAATAAGCCTGTGTTGTGAAAATAGCTTTCCTGCTTAATATTTTTTTTTATGGAAACCATGATACATTTTGAGAGCTCTTTGATCTAGAATCTTGGGTCTAGAATATTAAAAAGTGAATTTATTTGCACAATTCTGAATGTCCTTATTAACACTTTATAAAAGGTAGTTTAATTCAATTATTATTTTATTTATTCATAAAAATGCTTTTGCATGAAAATGTAAATTACAAATGACATTTAATTTATTATTCTGTATTGTCTATTGAGATGTATTATTATGTAACCTAAGCAGGACATTGTGTTGTCATATTATGACAACAATACCATTCTGATCTAAATTGGGTATTTAATATCTCTGAAAGTTTATACAATTGTTCATTTTCTTTTCGGCTTTGTTACTTTATTATTCAGGGGTCACCACAGCAGAATGAACCGCCAACTTTTCCAGCATATGCTTTACGCAGCGGATGCCCTTCCAGCTACAACCCAACACTGGGAAACACCCATACACACACACACACACACATACACTACGGCCAATTTAGCTTATTCAATTCACCTATAGCGCATGTTTTTGGACAGTGGGGGAAACCGGAGCACCCGGAGGAAACCCATGCGAACACGGGGACTACATGCAAACTCCACACAGAAATGCCTCCCAGCCGGGCTTGAACCAGTGACCTTCTTGCTGTGAGGCGATCGTGCTACCCACTGCACCACCGTGACGCCCTTATACAGATGTGTATATTCTATTTATAGTTACACAGGATCTTTCAGGAGAATACAAGTATTTTACTTTCAGTTGGTGGTTAGTTCATACATATTTATATGATCTCATTCATTCGAAAATTAGAAACAATTGAGCATAAAGATCGACCTCCAATTGCAAAACCTTAAATAAGGTTTTACTGTGTTGTAATGTTTAATGTACCTCTGAGAATGTAGTTTTGGTAGTTTTGATCAGCTTCAGCTCCCACTTTAATAAGACACGTGAGTCCCTCCGCCATCACAAACTCATGAACCAGATCCTTATCATCCTGCAGGAGAAACACAAGCAGACGCTTAATCCAAACAGCTGGAATATTGCACATGTATATATGACAAACTGAGAAAAAACTACTGTATACAAACATAGCACATGAAGTCAAGCAAGAAAAAAAAAAAAAGTTGCTGATGCATAACAACTGAAATCGTATACTCTAAAAATACTAAATTGTATTAACCCAGCACTAGGTCAAATATGGACTAACCGAACAGTTGAGTAGAGTTAAATAAAATGTCATTTTAAACCCAACATTGGGTTTGTCCATGTTTAATCCAAAATTGTCTTAAAATATTTATTTATTTATTTATGTGTGTTGAATATTAATTACGACAATGTTAGCATCTGTTAGCATAAATTGTAGGTAACAAATGTCTAATTTTGAGCTTTCACAATACTTTCATCTTCAATTTATCTATATCGGGTGGCATCTATGACAGCAAATCTATGATGATGATGTTTACGCACATGGAGAACTGATCCACAGTGAGGATAAGAGATAGATATGATGAAATGGAGGCTGTGTGCCCATTGTAAACCCATGTGTGTATGCTTCACATCACCTTTGTGCATGATTCACACTCTCACAAACAAGGTTATGTCTCAATGTAAGCATGCGATCATTCTCTTTGGTCGCACAATCATTGTTTTTTTGGTTTTAATTGTTATCTCTAAAATCAATGGTTACCTCGCCTATTCCAGAAGTTACCATAGATTGGACTTTAATTCCTTTAGGGCAGGCATATCTGTGGGTGTCTTGTTTCTGCTCTGAATTTGTCTATTCGTCAATCGTTTTAATGATTCAATCAGTTCCCAAAGAACAGAATCATGCACTGCCCTACATTTTTTTTCTAATTTTAGGACCATTTCAAGTTGACGTCGGACACAAAAGTGAAAATAAGTACAATCTTAACTTCCATTTCATGACGACTTGCAAGCCCCTGGTCAAAACCCAACTTGAAAGTTTCATGACCTTTCAATTCAACCCAGCAATTTTTAGAGTGTAAAGAAATAAAAAAACAGACAGTCCAGACAGACAGAACAAAAAGTTTTTGATTAGCTATAACACAGCTTCATAGTGACCAATGAGAATTTCAGAAAGGTCCAATTGTGCTCGATTTCAAACTGACATGGCCCAAAACCGAAGCTTAAACATTCCTATCTGTCCAACGCTCTGTCAGCGTTTTCTCTGCCCTCCCTAAAGGTTTCCACTCCCACACCAACACATGCTGTATTGTTCTGCAAGCTCTCTGTCCACCAGGTGCTGGGAGATTCTTAAAATAACATTAAAAACAACTCTACTCGATTTTAAATGGAAGGTCAGATAGAAAAATCATTATTTCAAATACTTTAACCTATTCAGTTTTATTACCATTTTAAAACTCAATTTAAATATACTGTATAATTTATTAGGGTGTACTGATATATTGTGTCATAATATATTCCAAAACTAAAATGCACCAATGTGTACTGTGGATGTCAACTATTTGTATTGTCTATAGCAGTGCACACTTACAGCAGTTGCCAGTACTTGATTATGTCAATCAGTATGCTGAGCAGCACAAACACACTCATGTGGTCTACCATTGTTGCTTTGATTTTTAAATACACATGCGTCTAGAGACTGAACAAAACATATGATGTCCATATTTTTGTATTTTTTTGTAATTTTATTGAGATTTATACATAATCCGAAAGCTGAATAAATTGTCTGTCCATTGATGTATGGTTTGTAAGGATAGACACAATTTGGCTGACATAAAACTACATGAAAATCTAGAATCTAAGGGATCAAAAAATCTAAATATTTAGAAAATTGTGTTTTAGTTTGTCCAAATTAGGTTCTTAAAAATGCATATTGATGTAATTTTGATATATTTGCAGTAGGAAATTCTCTACACTACCTGATACAAGTCTTGTCGTCAATCCCAGTTGTAGGAGCAAGAAATAATAACTTGACTTCTAGTTGATTATTTAGAAAAGTGGCAGAAGGTAGATTTTTCCTTCTGAACTGCATCCCAATCATCACAAATACTGCAAAAGACCTATTGGAACCCACATGGACCCAAGTTTGGTGAGGGAAAAATCATAGTTTGGGGTTACATTTAGTATGGGGGCGTGCAAGAGATCTGCAGAGTGGATGGGAACATCAACAGCCTGAGGTATCAAGACATTTGTGCTGCCCATTAGTACATTACAAACCACAGGAGAGGGTAAATTCTTCAGCAGGATATCGGGCCTTCTTATACTTCAGCCTCCACATCAATGTTCCTGAAAGCACAGAAGGTCAAGGTGCTCCAGGATTGGCCAGCCCAGTCACCAAACATGAACATTATTGAGCATGTCTAGGATAAGATGAAGGAGGAGGCATCGAAGATGAATCCAAAGAATCGTAATGAACTCTGGGAGTCCTGCACGAGTGCTTTCTCTGCCATTCTAGATGACTTTATTAATATACGTTATTTGAGTCATTGCAGAGATGTATGGATGCAGTCCTCCAAACTCATGGGAGTCATACACAATATTAATTCTTTTTCAACTACACCATGACTTTATATTCTATACAGTACATTATTTCTGTTAAGGGACAAGACTGAGTCTAAGTAAAGCAAAGACCTTACTCAACTAGAAATCAAGTTATTATTGGTTGTTCCTAAAACTTGGATAGGTGACAAGACTTTTGTCAGGTAGTGTATATCATAATGGATCTTAATATCCTAATGCATAATTGTATGTAAAATAAAGAATTTTGCGAAAACAAATAGCCAGAAACATACCTGTGAAACATAAAACTGGCTCTGTGGTCCAATCGCATATGGTAATGATGTATGAAGAAAGATGCAGAATATATACTTCAGTGCATGTTACATATGATAAATAATACAATTATTGTATAGATTAAATACACTCTAACTCACTCACTCAATATCCGTCAGCTTAGTCTCTGATTTATCAGGGGTCACCACAGTGGAATGAACCACCAATTACTCTGGCATATGTTTTTATACAGATGTGGCTACTGAGAATGCGCTAGTGAATTAAAGTGACCTCGTACGTTACTGCAGTAAAGTGCGACACAGCACAACATGGTCTAACACAAGAAATACATGGCCAGCAGGGGGCAGTTATGTAACATAGTGAACATGCTGAACTGATATATTGTAGCAGCCAGAGCATGTGAGCGGAGCTGAGCGGTGTGACGCTGCGCTAAACATTCTGCTCCATGGTCGTGCGCTTGCTCACCGGTAAACCAATACCGCTCAGATTCCACGCCGACATAAATTTTCTCTAGTAGGCTTACTCTAATTTTATTAACTAAAATATCTTAAATAACTGTATGGTGAATTCCCTTCCAGCCACAACAGATTAAATATAATTTATATTATTGTTCATTTAATATTTAAAATGTATCATCATTTTCAAAATATTCAAAATATTTAAAAATATTTATCATTATTATTATTTATCATTTATTATTTATTTCATTCATTCATTCATTCATTTTCTTTTAGGCTTGGTCCCTTTATTAATCTTGGGTCACCACAGCTAAATGAACCACCAACTTATTCAGCAAATGTTTTACGCAGCGGATGCCCTTTCAGCCGCAATCCAACACTGGGAAAAAAACCTTATGTCTTTGTTCCTTTCTGTCCTTTTACCCACGCACCGGAAAAGCAATACAGAGCGCTTTACACATTTGCGTGTCATCCTTTCGCAGGACCCATGCTAATCTTCTCTGTATCGATCCAATTTTAGTATATGAGCCACATTAGCAAGCGCACCATTGATTTATTTATTTATTTATTTATCATAATTATTTATTAAATAATGTGTGTGTGTGCGTGCATGTCTAAAATATTAAGTAGGAATAGGGTTAGGGTTTTTATAAAGCCTGTTGTACTAACGCTTCATAATAAAGTATAAGTCTTAAAACTAAATTAAAATACATATTTTTGCATATTTCGGTTTACTTAAAATGTTATAATTCTCTGACTACAAAAGGTATTATAGGGTGTTTGCAATATTTCAAACACCTTTTTAATTACACCTAGTTCATTATCAACCTTTAAATCTAAGCAGCAAAGATATATCAATGCATTTACGCCTGGTGTTGTTTTATAGAGCTGTCATGAACTCGTCCCTGCAGTCTCTCTCACTGAGCACGGTTCTAAATCCTTTTTCACTTCCTTCCCATGGAAACCCTCTGTGTTTGGGCTCAAGGAAATTTGGGTTGCTAAGTGCCGATCGACTGCTTCCCTGCAGTAAAAAGCCCATTAAACACACTGTAGAAGAGGTGTGAGGAGCGGGACGTGTCTCCGCTTGATTCATGGCACTCACAGCTGGGCACACTCCATTAATTCTCAGATTACAGCTCGCATCCTTCCTCCATCTCCGTGTGGAAGTGAACGTCCAATATTTCTGCAGCTTTGGGATTTGTGCGGACACACCCTATTGGCTGATCTGAAAATGATTAGGGGTGTTGGACTTGTGGAATTTATACTGGCACAGATGCTTCATAATGACACAGTATGCCCGCGTTTGGAGAAACGCATTTTACTGCACATGCACTTAACGACAGCATGAAGAATGCAATTCTTGCCGCAATTCTTCCTGAGTCGGGCGATCAATCAGATGGCTGCTCATGCATAATGTTCTCAAGTGATTCATACATCTTAGATTAAAATGCAGGGAGATTAGGAGGATTATGAGATCGCTTTCAATAACTGAAATTCTGTCCAAGTACTGGCTGTGTGCGTGTCTGTGTGTGTGCGCACTACGGGAGTAGCAATAATACTCTTTACATTTTTCAGCAGTTTTTTTTTCAGCATATTTTATTTATTTATTTATTTTAGCTTTGCCAGAAGCACAAGCAGTCTTTTATGACTATACTGCAGATATAAATATAAGTTACCTATTGTATCATAACAGTGATTGTACACTAGCTGTCACTATTGTAAATATATAGAGACAGTGTGACAGTATATCATTCAAAATGTCAAACTTGCAACTTTACACCCCCAAAGATAATACATTTAAATTCAAATTAAATATTTAAACTAAATTGTATATATATATATATATATATATATCCTATATATATACATATCTCTTGTATATATTCTCCTAACTTTTTCCTCTTTTTAACTTTTTTTTTTTTTTCATATTGTTCTAACATATACACTTGGGTGTAATTATTTTGGCAGTTATCGTTAGTTATTTGTTAGATTAGCTCCAGATTTGGCTTAGTACTGACTAATCTAATGAATATGCACAAATATACACTCACCAGTCACTTTATTAGGTACAGTACACCTTACTAGTAACAGGTTGGACCCCTTTTGCCTTCAGAACTGCCTAAATCCTCCGTGGCATAGATTCAACAAGGAACTGGAAATATTCTTCAGAGATTTTGGTCCATATTGACATGATAGCAACACGTAGTAGCTGCAGATTTGTCAGCAGTACATACATGATGCGAATCTCCCGTTCCACCACATCCCAAAGGTGCTCTATTGGATTGAGTTCTGGTGACTGTGGAGGCCATTTGAGTACAGTGAACGCATTGTCATGTTCAAGAAACCAGTCTGAGATGATTCGCGCTTTATGACATGGCACGTTATCCTGCTGGAAGTAGGCATCAGATGATGGGTACACTGTGGTCATAAAGGGATGGATATGGTTAGCAACAATACTCAGGTGGGCTGTGGCATTGACACGAGGCTCAATTGGTACTAATGGGCCCAAAGTGTGCCAAGAAAATATCTCCCACACGATTACATCACCACCACCAGCCTGAACCGTTTATAAAAGGCAGAATAGATCCATGCTTTCATGATGTCGAAGCCAAATTCTGACCCTACCAACCATCCGAATGTTGCAACGTTTTTCCAATCTTCTATTGTCTAATTTTGGTGAGCCTGTGCAAATTGGAACCTCAGTTTTCTGTTCTTAGCTGACAGGAGTGGCACCCGGTGTGGTCTTCTGCTGCTGTAGCCCATCCGCCTCAAGGTTAAACATGCTGTGCATTCAGAGATGCTTTTCTGCATATGTCGTTGTATCGAGTGGTTACTTGAGGTATTGTTGCCTTTCTATCAGCTCAAACCAGTCTGGCCATTCTCCTCTGACCTCTGGCATCAACAAGGCATTTGCACCCACAGAACTGATGCTCACTGGATAATTTCTCTTTTTCAGACCATTCTCTGTAAACCCTAGTGATGGTTGTGCGTGAAAATCCCAAAAGATCAGCAGTTTCTGAAATACTCAGACCAGACCGTCTGGCACCAACAACCATGCCACATTCAAAGTCAATTAAATCACCTTTCTTCCCCATTCTGATGCTCAGTTTGAACTGCAGCAGATCGTCTTTATCATGTCTAAATGCCTAAATGCATTGAGTTGCTGCCATGTGATTGGCTGATTAGAAATGTGCGTTAACATGCAGTTGAGCAGGTGTACCTAATAAAGTGACCGGCGAGTGTAGTATTGTTTAGAACCTTATATAAAATATACATTTAAAAGAGAGGTTTGTGAGGGCTGTACTCATATATGCTGAGCACTGTAAATGTTCCTTAGCTCCTTGTTAGCATGTTGTGTTGTAACTGGGGTAGAAAAGGTTGTATATATGTGCTTTCACAAAGCAATAAGCTTGAATTTGTTTCTGCTCCAGAGTCTTTGCATTTATTTTGTGTTTATACTTTGCCTCTGACAGATTTAAATTCTGTTGACAGGTGTGATTCAGGTGCTTTTGTCATTAAAAATGCTAAAACTTTAGTGGAAAATCATTTAAACCCACACAGACACACATGCATGCACGCACGCACAGTGCAGTGGTCAGACATGGTTTCTCCAGAGGAAAAACAGTAGCTTCCAGCACAGCTTTAAAATCAATCAATGATGGAGTCTCCAGCTTTGGTATCTGGCAAATTTTTTGTGCAGCAAGAAATTCCAGCGTAGCCGTATACAGCTAAAACATGCATGAAAACACACTCACACACATGTGCTGTGGACCAAAAAGACATTAGCAGGTGCTCAGCTTTTCAGGCAGCTTACCTGAAAGATTTGCTTGAGAGAGAACAGTGCTCTTCGTAGCTCCCGACCCGTCGAGTTGTAGAGCTTTTCTGCAGAAGAAGCAAAGAAAAGAAATCATCAGTTTGATGTGTTTCACTTTCGGACAAACATTTTGCAGGTTTGAATGAAATCTGTTTGTGGAATTTTTATATATTTAAGGTCCACATTTTCATGCACTTTGGCTTCAAGTGTTGCCCAGGTTAAAAGATAAATAAAAATATTTTTCTGCTAGTGTAGTGGTGTCCAAACTCAGTCCCAGAGGGCCACTTAGTTTAGCCCCAACTTTGCTTAGTACGAATGTCTGGAAATGTCACTATGCATTAAAAGACACATGCTGCATCCCAAGTCGCATATATCCATCTTAACCCCTGTGTGCCCTTGGGGATGTTTTCATTCACTGTGGGGTGATTTTGAGTCTTAATTTGGCCACAACCCATATTTTGTGAAAATGCTTTGAAAATAAATAAATAAATAAACGAACAAACAATACACTCTGGGCAAATGTACTACCGTTTCGTTATGTTGGTGGCTGTTTTTGTCCCATTGACTTCTATTATTACAGTTTTTGATTGCAAAGCCATGACACCATATTATTATGTATTCTTGCTTTTTGGTGGTTTTCCATGTTGGAAAGAGGAAACATTTGTACTTTTTAATGTTGATCATCAGTTTGCAGTGCAAAAAATGCTTATTTCTGGCTTTTATATGGAGTATAGCTAGTGTGTGTCTGTGTCAGAGTGTGAGAGAGACCTTTGAGCACTTGTCTTGAGACGTCTGAGAAAATCAAAATAAGCAGCTCAGCTCTTAGAACATTAGTATACAGAATATTAGTATGTTCTTATATTAGTATGTTATATTAGTATGTTCTTAGAACATAGTGTACACTGTAAAACATTTTATGATTAATTAGTTCTGACAGCATGTTTTTAGGTCATTGTAACTTATAAAATTAAGTTAGAACATGATTAACTTAGTTTAATAATTTACGCAAGCTGTTTTAAGTCAGGTTAACATAGTATAAGTGGATTCATAAGGTTAATTTGATCAGCTTAGTATATTTATGCACGCACACTATAATCTGCTGTTTTACTCTATAGAACTCAATATAAAAGCCAGAATGTTTTTGCACAGGCCTATCTAAATGGTTTATGGTGCCAACTGATGATCAACAGTAAAAATGACAAATTCTACTCCTTCCCAAAAGGGTAAACCCTTAAAAATCAAGAATGCATGATTATATGGTGTTAAGGCTTTGCAATAAAAAAAATTTGCTTATAATGGAAGTCAATGGGGCAAAAACAGCCACGAACATAACAAAAGGGTAGTCAATTTGAATAGTACACAAGGGTTAAAAAGTATTAAATAAGTTTGAAGAGGAAAAAGGAATTCGTTTGTTTAAATTAGTATTCCAAATTTACAATGTTGTATTATTTCAGGTAGAATATCCGAGTGCAGATCCGTGCTAGTTCTGACAGCTAATTCTGCCTAAAACACATTGTGTGGCGTACTGTATGCAAATTCAATTACAGATATGCACATGTGCAAAAATTGTTAAACTATAAACAATGCGGATGTGCAAGACTAACCATGAAAGCCTGATTTACACTTTTGCGTTGAGTGAGCTATGTACCTCTTCCTCCCTAATGCTGTTGTGTGCATTTACATATATTTCTGTGTTCTGTCTGTGTTGCTCTGCAGTATCACTTCAGAAATGCTAGTATGCAATAGAATTTCTAAGTTCCACTTTATTGTGCCTGTGTTTTAAGTTTGTCAAATGTTTGTGATGCTACTGTATATCAAAATCACATTAATTCGAGGACTAAAGAGGGGGGAACCGGCAAACATTCAACAATCAAGCTGGACTCCATCATCCCAGAAACAGTTCAGCACTGCTAGGTTATTGCAGTAAGCAAAATTAGACAACCCTGTGTGCTAGTGTTTATTGTTTAGGGTGCAGTTCATTTGTCTGCCAGGGAGTGTCAGGGTTGAGCAGGTGACGTTTGTGTGCAGCAGCTAAAGACCAGCTTGCAGCCTCTGACTCAGCATCTATAACAAATAATGAGCATGCATCTCTCTCTCTCTTTCTCTCTCTCCTTGATTATCTCTTTATCGATGGCTCTAAGGCGCCGCATTTGGAAACCACAGGTCAGATCGCACAGCATGCTGTGCTCTTTCTCTATTTCCCCTTTCTCAATGCGTCCCCATAGAGACTCTCATTAACATTCCGACCTCAATATTGGCAGCCTGAGAGCCCAATTTAATCTTGCCTACTGCTGAGTGTATGTTTGTGAATGTCAGATTGTGTGAGTGCGTGTGTGTTTTTGCATGCGCACATTATTAAAATGTATCAAACTATTATGAATAAATAAATTAAATAGATAAATTAATTGGTAGCTACTGTATAATAATAAATTGGTACTGTACATTCATTTAATTGATAAAATACACCAGCCATGAACCTGTTTTATTTAACTGAATTATGAAATAATAATAATAACTAATAATAATAATAATGATGATAATAATAATAATGATAAACAACAACAACAATAATGATGATAATAATAATAATAATGATAATAATAATAATATGAATAATTCATTCATTCATTTTCGGTTTAGTCCCTTATCAATACTCTTATCATACTGTTACTTACTTGGATATTGAATATTAGAATTATTATGTGGTCACTAAGAACTATTGGTAGTAGATTAAAGTTTTAAGACATTAGTGTTAGTATCTTCATTCTTCAGTAGTGGTCAAGTTAGCATTTTTATCCCATTTTATGCTGGAGCTCCAGTAAATGCATTGGCCAGCTGGCACTTTTTCTTACATGCAGCTCCTAGTGAGCGAATTCTGCTCCCAGTTTGTAGGAAGTAAAATGTAATTCTTCAAATCCCCAACCCCTAAGACAGGAAGAAATGAATCTGCTAATAGGTTTCATTGCTAATAATTACAGAAATGAAATACTCCATACAGGAGCACCATATCGACCTTAAGCATTTCAGCTGAAGGCTCGTGTTTGTGCACCAGTGCAGATAGAATTTTCTTTTTCTTCCGGTTGGGCTTTATAATTGGCCGGCACATATTTCCAGGGCTTGTTTGCATATGCAGTAACGACAGGGTTTTGTGTTGGTTTTGACAGGACCACAGTATTGTGATTTACCCTCAGGCATATGTTTCTGTTGTGGGGCTCAACAAATCATGTTGAGCAAAAAAGAAGAACCGCATGAAGCAAAGCTCAACAGACATCTTACTTTGCAAGAAGTGTGTCAGAACTGTAATCTGGCTTTGCTCAAATGTAAATCAAAGGCAACTCTAGAAAGAAAGACCCTCTGGCACACCTGCACACCTCTGATTAAAAACAACTAAACAATTACCTATAGTAAGATAAACAAGCCTTTTTAAAACAACCTGTCAAAACATTCCAGAAAAAAGACAGCAAAAACAAATTTAAGAATGAAAATCATTTTAGCAATATACAAATTATTGTAAAGGGACCATGTTAAAATGTTCTGTAAAATTATCAACAATTCCACACCAGAAGAACAGCTTTACTTTACATGATCAACTTTTTTTGAACAAATGAAAAACAATTTGTTTTAGAGAGTCACATGCAAGTCTTAACTTTCTTAATACTTTTGAATGTCTGTAATTAAATATAATTACACAAATATACACTCACTGGCCACTTTATTAGGTACACCTTACTACTACCAGATTGGACCTTTTTTTGCCTTCAGAACCGCCTTAATCCTTTGTGGCATACATTCAACAAGGTACTGGAAATATTCCTGAGAGATTTTGCTCCATATTGACATGATAGCATCACGCAGTTGCTGTAGATTTGTCGGATGCACATCCATGATGGAAATCCACCACATCCCAAAGGTGCTCTATTGGATTGAGTTCTGGTGACTGTGGAGGCCATTTGAGTACAGTGAACTCATTGTCACGTTCAAGAAACTAGTCTGAGATGATTCGCGCTTTATGACATGGTGCGTTATCCTGCTGAAAGTAGCCATCAAAAGATGTGTACACTGTGGTCATAAAGGAATGGACATGGCTAGCAACAATACTCAGGTAGGCTGTGGCGTTGACACGATGCTGACCCTACCATCCGAATGTTGCAGCAGGAATCGAGACTCATCAGACCAGGCAATGTTTTTCCAATCTTCTATTGTCCAATTTTGGTGAGCCTATGCAAATTGTGTCCTCAGTTTCCTGTTCTTAGCTGACAGGAGTGGCACCCGGTGTGGTCTTCTGCTGCTGTAGCCCATCTGCCTCAAGGTTCGTCATGTTGTGTGTTCAGAGACGCTCTTCTGCATACCTTGGTTGTCACCAGTGGTTATTTGAGTTACTGTTGCCTTTCTATCAGCTCGACCAGTCTGGCCATTCCCCTCTGACCTCTGGCATCAACAAAGCATTTGCGACCACAGAACTGCCACTTACTGGATATTTTCTCTTTTTCAGACCATTCTCTGTAAACCCTAGAGATGGTTGTGCATGAAAATCCCAGTAGATCAGCAGTTTCTGAAATACTCAGACCAGACCGTCTGGCACCAACAATCATGCCACTTAAAGTCACTTAAATCACCTTTCTTCCCCATTCTGATGCTTGGTTTGAACTGCATCAGATTGTCTTGATCATGTCTACATGCCTAAATGCATTGAGTTGCTGCCATGTGATTGGCTGATTAGAAATTTGCATTAATGAGCAGGAGGACAGGTGTACCTAATAAAGCAGCTGACTAGTGTATATTGTTTATTTTTAAAAGTTTTTCTTTGTTGGCAAAAACATTTCAAAACACACATTTAAATTTGAAGAGATTAAGGTCACTTGAATGAAGCTCACACAGTGCTGTGCTTCTGATTACATATTTACATAATTGCAATGCAGTCTCTGCAATTCGTTAATTGCTTGAAACTGTCACATGCTCATGCGTTGTTAAAATTAATAAGAACAACTAGCGACCAACACAGTTTTTTTCATGCTTACCACTGTCAATTTTTATTCACATTTGGTGCTTGATGAGTGTTTATTTTAAGCCGTGATGACAACTGCTCTTTTTAATATACACATTAAAATTATTGTCATTTAATAATAAAATAAAACTTTTTTTAACATCTCAATCATTTACTGTAACAATTTTTACTGTGGCTCAATTGGTAGGAAAAGCTTTCCACCCCAACACTCACATTATTGTTAAAATTAACAGAGGGACACACACCCTAGAATGTGTATGTAGAGTTTCAGCTCAAAATACTCCACAAATAATGTTTTATTAGTTTTAAAAAATTCCCCTTTTAGACTTTGATCCTAATTGTGCCATTTTGGTGATTGTCGCTTTAAATTTGAATGAGATTGTGCTTTTTAAAAGAGGGCGGAGCTACAAAAAGCCAATGTGTCAGCATAGTAGCAGATTAAAAAACAGCTCTAATGTTCTATGCTAATGAGGGAGAGATTGTCACTAATGAATGGGGTTTCTCCCTCTGATGACACGTACAAAGGGAGAATGTCAATCAAAGAGCTTCTGCAGACTTTTTATAAAGCGTAATTATAAAAAAGAAAACTAATACATTTTTACCATTAGAAGTTGGTTACATTCACACACTGATGCCACACAATTATGTTTAAACCTCCTATAAAAGTGATTTTTTGCATAAAATGTCCCCTTTAATGAGTCATGATTCTCAAATAATGCAATGAACATGTTTTAATATAATATTTGTAGTTTATGTACGTATAGTTTTTTGTACTTTTAGTTCTGTGTTGATCTTGTCAAAGTCTGACACAGTTGAATCAATGATATATGGCATACAATTATGTGGGTGTTTTAATCGAAATCAATTCAAACCAAACATGTTTGAATAGCAGTTTGTTTATGCATAGATGTTGTAACCAAGAAAGACTTGAGAAATTATCTTTAGACCTCAAAAGCATCTGTTGGTAAGTTGTTGTCTTCCTCACATTTAACACCGTGTCTTGTAAACTTTCTTTAAGAATCAACACAAATAACTATAAAAGCACATTCTGTTCAAGCAAACTTGCACTCAAAAGTTCCTCCGTGTCCTGCTGTCAAGAACCTCAGTAAAAACGTTCATCCATCCATCCATACTTCCCTCTTTCTCTATGCAGCATTCCTCTGCTCCTACTGGAATAGAGAAGACCAGACAGAGACGACTGCAACCTTTACTCAGGGGCTTCCATGCAGTTTTTAGTCCTCAATTCCTTTCTTTTCTCATGCATCTTTTTCTTACTCGGTCAGACGTTCTGCCTTGAGTGAAACGCAGTATCTTTGATTCAACATACTAGATTAAAGCATTATTTATTTATTTATTTACACAAGTAGAAATATTCTTTTTAACTCACTAAAGTAAGTGACTCGTAAAAGGCATTCACACAGAAATCAGACAACACTGTTAGCAACATATGTCTTTGATACTATATTGGCCACAATGTATGTAAGAATAGAAGCAAAATTTGCTTAATGAGTCATTTGTTTAGCAAATATGGTATATTTCTTACACTGTTTTGACTCATTATTTGAGAAATCATTCTCATTAATTGAAAAATCAGGCTACACTATATCAGTCACACTAATGTTTTGATTTACTAAAATGAGTCTTCAGACTACTTTATTCATTCATTCATTTTCGTTAGTCCCTTTTTTATCAGGGGTCTCCACAGCAGAATGAACTGCCAACTGTTCCAGCATATGTTTCTCACAGTCGATGCCCTTCTAGCTGCAAGCCAATACTGGGAAACACCCATAAACTCTCACACATGCTCATACACTACCTGACATTGACCCCAGTTGTAAGAGCAATAAATAATAACTTGACTTCTATTTGATCAATTGGAAAAGTGGCAGAAGATAGATTTTTCAGATGAATCATCTGTTGAACTGCATCCCAATCATCACAAATACTGCAGAAGACCTACTGGAACCCGCATGGACCCAAGATTCTCACAGAAATCAGTCAAGTTTGGTGAAGGAAAAATCATGGTTTGGGGTTACATTCAGTATGGGGGCGTGCAAGAGATCTGCAGAGTGGATGGCAACATCAACAGCCTGGGGTATCACGACATTTGTGCTGCCCATTACATTACAAACCACAGGAGAGAGCAAATTCTTCAGCAGGATATCGTTTTTTTTCGTACTTCAGCCTCCACATCAAAGTTCCTGAAAGCACAGAAGGTCAAGGTACTCTAGGATTGGCCAGCCCAGTCACCAGAAATGAACATTATTGAGCATGTCCAGGGTAAGATGAAGGAGGAGGCATTGAAGATGAATACAAAGAATCTTGATGAACTCTGGGAGTCCTGCAAAAATGCTTTCTTTGCCATTCCAGATGACTTTATTAATCAGTTATTTGAGTCATTGCAGAGATGTATGGATGCAGTCCTCCAAGCTCATGGGAGTCATACACAATATTAATTATTTTTCCACTGCACCATGACTTTATATTCTATACTGCACATTATTTCTGTTAAGGGACAAAACTTTGTCTAAGCAAAGTCAGACCTTACTGTCCTAAATAAAATATTCAAAATCAAGGCATGATCATATTTTATTTTGGTAAAATAAGCATAATCTAGAGGTATCTGCCTATCATATAAGACACTTCTGATACCAAATGATCAACTAGAAGTCAAGTTATTATGTGTTGTTCATAAAAGTTGGATAGGTAACAAGACTTTTGTCAAGTAGTGTACATTATGGCCAATTTAGTTAATCCAATTCACCGGAGCACCCTGAGGAAACCCAGGCGAACATGCAAACTCCACACAGAAATGACCCAGCCAGGACTCGAACCAGCAAAGTTCTTGCTGTGAGGAGACAGTGCTTTACAAACAGTTTTTGAAGGCAAGTGATTGTAAACAATTTATATGGACTAAATTTAAACAAACAAATTAAATTTTGTAATCTTCAACTTAATTTGTTTGTTTAAATTCAACTCATGTAAATTGTTTTCAAACACTTACCTTAAGAAAATATAGTAAATCCAATTATTTTATTTTTTTTCAGTGCACTGTCTGTCTGCTTGGAGGTTGTGAGCTGGCAGCGGAGCTCTGTGATTGCTAAATGATGAAGGCTAATGAAGACGAGGGTATGATCATTGAGTGTAGGATCATTTCTCACAAACTCTCTCTCTCTGTTAGAGAGCTCAGAGAGCTTCAGCGATCTGCAATCAGACACGCGCTGATTCAGCTAATCTCCAGTTCCTCTCTGCGGTTTCTGGATGAGTCTCATGAATGTGCTTATGATCACAGAGATCACACAGTGACAAACACACTAGTCATAAAACCACAATCACGACATGGATCTTGTTGTATCATGCAATGAATCCTTCTTCTGGAATGCGTGTGAGGCCAACTCTTGTAATCTCGCTACTGTACTTGCATGTCTACTGTAATTCAGTCTCTATACAGACTTTCTCCAATAAACCTGTCACAGAGTTATTCCTGCCCCTGTCATACAGCCATGTATATCTGCAGACACACACACACATAGACACACAGAGCACACAGGGAGAGTGAGGCCCTCCTTTAATGAGAAATATTTCAGCTCTGATTAGTTCCATACCAGTTGGCAGGGGTAAGTGCCCGCAGTACTCAGTACTGTCCTCCGTCTCATCACGTTCAGGACAAAAAAAAATAATAATAATGGACAGAGAGAGTAGAAAACAAAAGAGCCAGTCACAGTGTAAGGCAGAGAAAAAGAGCAAAGAGATGTATATTTTACAGCACATATTTATATCTTGTATAATACTGTAAAAGGAATAAATATGGACACAAGGAAAGATTTAATTATAATAAAACATAATAATAATAAACAATTTTTTTTATTATTAAATTAAATTAAATAATACAATAAAATAAAATAAAATAAAATAAAGAAT
Organism: Danio kyathit; assembly: GCA_903798195.1. Taxonomy (NCBI): domain Eukaryota; kingdom Metazoa; phylum Chordata; class Actinopteri; order Cypriniformes; family Danionidae; genus Danio; species Danio kyathit. Next base: position 22,677,389 of record LR812534.1, on the reverse strand, counting down.
GATCTCTAAAGGATCTTGAAGACAGGAATAATGATGCTGAAAATGTATTTTTGCCATTATATAAATCATTAAAATTATTCACAAAATGTCTAATGCCCTTAAACTTAATGTATAAACCCAAAGTATAATTTGACTGTCCACATTTCACAACGATTCATACTCTACATGGCCCTCCTGATGGAAGTTTTATCACTAAGAGCATCTGCGGAGATATAAAAGAGCAAGCAAGAAGAATGTTTAAACCAGCTGAGTTCACTTGGTGGAACTGCACGTGTTGAACTCATCCATCCATTGAGCAAACTTTGAAAGCTGTGCATACATGTCTGCGTTCCACAACAGAATGACAATAAATGACTTTATCTGGGCCTTTAGGTTGTTTAACTTTGCATTTTTGTTCTCCATATAGACGACAAAATTAGCTGCACCCAATTCAGAGGCTACATCCTTAAAAGGGCAAAGACTTTAAATGTATGTTCTTCAAAGTCCACAAAAGCCAAACAAAGTGTTGAACCAAATGCACAACATCTAAGATTTTTTCATTAAAATATCCAAAAAACACAAGAACAGTGTTATATTTACAGCTCAAAAAATAAAGCGAACACATTGTGTTGTTTAAGGCCCAATCCCAATTCTAGCCCTTCCCCTTATCAGGGGGGTGTCCCAATTCTCTTTATCTTGAAGGCGTAGGGCTAAGGGGAAGGGCTAGATAGCCCTTGAAAGAGATATTTTTCAGGACCACACTCGAAACCAAGGGGTAAGAAAATTTTCCCAGAATACACCAGCCACAACGCAGCATAGCCGCACCCGGAAGTAAGGAGATCCACAAATTAGTATTATTTGTCATTATTACAGATTTTTACGACATTTACGATGTTTTAATCCATATATGTGTTTTACCATCATGCTTTTAAAAAAAATGCTAAAATAAAACCTGCTAAATTTAACTCCTGTATAGTAGTCCCACAACATTCTGTTACTCGATGACACTCGAATACCCTGTCAGAAAAGTCTAGTGGCTGGGAATGAGCTTTTTACAATGTCTGGTATAACGCTAATGTTGTTTTTATGTGTTTACATAGATGAATATGGCCATGGTGTAAATGCACAGTATAGTTACGGGCTTATTGCCACATTATATCATTATGATAACATGATATCGTTGCTTTCAGTGATTTCCTGAAGATAAATACCAAAAAATAACGCAATGGGAATAACTACAGCAGTCACGATCGTCTGATCTCATATAAAGCAAGAGCTCACGATGTCATATGATGACGTGTGCAGGTGCTGTAGTAGTGTCCCAATTCTTAGGGGTACATTTTGAAGCCCTTCCCCTTCACACTCTGAAAGGCCAAGGGGAAGGGGAAGGGGTAGAAATAGAATTGGGATTGGGCCTAAGTGTTCCCTTTATTTTATGAGCAGTATATTTTGCTGATTTATGTACTTATTCATTCATTCATTTTCTTGTCGGCTTTGTCCCTTGCGGGGTCGCCACAGTGGAATGAACCACCAACTTATGCAGCTCGATTTTACACAGCGGATGACCTTCCAGCCGCAACCCATCTCTGGGAATTTTCCACACACACACACATTCACACTCATACACTACGGACAATTTAGCTTGCCCAATTCACCTGTACTGCATGTCTTTGGACTGTGGGGGAAACCGGAACACCCGGAGGAAACCCACGCGAACGCAGGGAGAACATGCAAACTCCACACAGAAACGCCAACTGACCCAGCCCAGCCGAGGTTCGAACCTGCAACCCAGCGACGTTCTTGCTGTGAGGCAACAGCACTACCTACTGCGCCACTGCGTTGCCGATTTATGTACTTATATTATCCCAAATGTTTCAAAGAAACATAACCAATGTTACCAAATGACACAAAGCTAATGGTGTCACACACTTCCAATTTCCGGTTTGGTTTTATAATAACAGGGAAACATAAAACAAGTAATAATATGTGTGTTTTAACAAAGTCAAAAACAAAGTTTAATCAAATTTTAAATGGTCAAAATGATCAGATCTAGTTTGAAACTGGGATGCTGCTATTGTCAAAACAGTTCCCGTTCACACAGAACCACTAAGGCCTTGATTACACTGCCAGGTCTTGATGACCAATTCTGATTTGTTGCCTATATCTGATTTTTTGGCCTGTCTGTTTACACGTTCTTTTAATTGTGACTCATATCCGATTTATGAATTTATGAAGTCGCGCATATGTAAAAGCGGGTTCTAGCATCTGCGCCACACTAGCCATGATGGAAGAATTTGTCTTGCTTTTAGCTTTTAGCTGCGAAGTTCGCCCAACTTTAAAATGATTTTGAGGCGGAGGAGGAGGGAAAGGGTCGTCATCGCAGCGCCTATGGTTTAAATATGGTATCCTCCACCATTCAGAGGAATTTGTAGGTACGAGAGAGATCTCAGGTTTGGTGGGAGCAAATTGTGGCGACTGACCACTTCCTTCTACGTCATTAAACCGCAGAGTACCACATTGTCGCAAGTTTAATGACGAAATACCTCAAAAAATCCTGTTTACATGATAGTCGTATTGTCACATATCCAATTTATATCTGATTTATTTCCACATATAAAGGAGGCCTAAAACCAATCTCTGAATATCCAAATGCATGCGTTTTTTTTTTCATTTACACGATTAAAGAACAGATCCGATCTGTGTCACATACGAGCAAAAAATCAGAATTAGGTCACATTCAACTGGCAGTGTAAACGGGGCCTAAAACAACTGAAAAACAGGCCAGAAGTTAATTCACAAAGGTCTGGAATGGCATAAGGGTAACAAGTAAATACGTTTTTTTTTTTTTTTTTTTTTTTTTGAGGTGAACTAACCCTTTAAGAGTGAAAGTGTGAGAGATTTATGCATCACCTGAGGCATTGCACTTCACAAATAATAATACTGTACCACTGACACCTGCTGCCTCTCAGTGGTTTTTATAAAAGCCAAAAGGAGAGACTATAAGCATGAAAACATGAATCAGCTTTTATGATTTTACACCCACTTCAACATTTTCTGAGCAACTAAGGTCATGCCTCCTCTGACACCGGTGTCTGAACAACTCTGTCTGACGATAATAATAATAATTATCCAGCAATAAATGTCTAAGTAGTAATTTTGATGCCTGTCAGTTGCTGTAGGGGCTGCGAGGAAGTGATACAGTGGGATCTGAATGGGAAAATATAAAAAAACGTGCACACACACACACTTAAATTATGTCTCCATATACTGTACATTGATCAAATTTTCCATTATCAAAACTTGTTCGGTCTTGATAATACATACACTGTAAAAAATATCCATAAATTAGCAGTTTTTTGTGATTCATATTTTCTTTTTTGTTTCCCCCCTTTTATTTATGCTTTTAAATTGCATGATGAGACCTTGATCTTTCTTCCAACAACTTTTAACCTTGAAAAGTCTGAAAAAGTGGCTTTTATTAACATTTTTTTTTTTCAATTGTTTAAAGTGACATATTGTCTTGGTTGGTGTTGAAAATTATGGTAAAAACATGTAATAAACTGCCAGTACATTGTTTTTGTTTTTTTACAGACTTATTTTTCTATACATTATTTCTTAAACATTATATTATAACAAACTACTAAAATGTCAATAAAAGTCACTTTGTTAAACTGTAGAGTTGAATTTTTTTAAACATCAAAGCCAGCAGGCACACAACCTCATAAGATGTTAATATTGAGTTAGTAACGATGTCAAATGAAGTTGATAATTGGTTCATTTTAGATTGTGTTGGAAATTGACCAAAATCCAACATTTGAGCCAACATCTTAAACCAACGTCAAATACTGACAAAAACTAACATCTGATAGACATTATAGTGGTAACGTCCACACAATGTCAAGCTGTAACATCATTAGACGGTGATATTTGGTTGATTTTAGGTTGGAAGTTGGACATTGACATCGGCCTGATGTTGGGTTCTGACGTCCCCACGACGTTGAGGTACAACGTCAATCTGATGTCTTGTTGATGTTCGGTGTCTGCTGAAAAGTCAACAGAGCAGGATCAAGGTGCCATAATGCAGCTCACAACCGTAAATAAATGGAAAACACTTGTCAATCACAAAATGCAGAAACTGTTAATGATCAGATATTATTTTATAGTTATGTAAAGTAACATTATCTGCCTCAACTGAGCACAGAAGTATTAGTTGATTTTGTTTGAATTTTACAGTTTCCATCCTTTTTGTTTGGTCTAATTTGATCATGTGATCTACTGAATCATCATGTGACTCCTTAAATTAAAACAGCTCACAATTCCAAAACTGTTAACTTGGCTTTGAAAATGGTCAACATGTGACTGAAAAATTTGCATTTTTTTTATAGTGTGTCACTTCATTATGCTTGCGACTTCTTGATTTTTGGTTAATTTGAGGGATTTTTGACAATTAATACATTTTAACAGCAACAATTAGAGCTGCACAATATTGGAAAAATCTAACATTGCAATGTTTTTTTTTTATTCTGCGATATATATTGTGATATGAATACAATTTCACTAGATGAGTTGAATAACTATTTGGAAAGGCTTTATAATTTTAGATTGATTTGAATTGAGGGGAATGCATATGCATTAAATATAAGAAACAATCCACAAGCGACAAGATTCAATAAAGAAAAAGATACCAATTAAATAAACAGTGTTTGACTGTTTTCCAATAAGTCAAACTGTGTTCAGGTGTACAGTGACATACTTGCTAAATTCATTCATTCATTTTCTTTTCGGCTTAGTCCCTTCATTAATCCGGGATCGCCACAGCGGAATGAACCGCCAACTTATCCAGCACATGTTTTACACAGTGGATGCCCTTCCAGCTGCAACCCATCACTGGGAAACACCAATACACTCTCATTCACACACATACACTATGGCCAATTTAGCTTACCCAATTCACCTATAGCGCAGGACTTGTGGAGGAAACCGGAGCACCCGGAGGAAACCCACACGAACACGGGGAGAACATGCAAACTCCACACAGAAATGCCAACTGACCCAGCCGAGGCTCGAACCAGCGACCTTCTTGCTGTGAGCAACAGCACTACCCACTGCGCCACCACGTTGCCCCAACACTTGCTAAATGATAAATTGTAATCCATACTTAACAATTGCGAAATGATAAACTATAATTCAGACTCGACATTGTGTATGCTCGCGGTGTGACTAATGCGAATGATCACATTGCCATACCGATGCTGTAAACGATAATGTGCAGTCCTAGCTACAATAATACTGACAATAGCGGTTTGTTTGTTAAATATTATTTTGATTGTTTTCTCTTCTGGGTCGCAAGTCTCCTCAGACCACCTGCATTTATTTCCTTCCCTGTGCCTCCACGACTCTGTTCTTCATTTATAGAGAGAAAACAGGAGTAATTACAGTGAAAACCTCCTCAACATGAGTGTGGGCTCATAACATGCTGTTTTATGGCCTGACAGGCTTCTCTGCTTTCATCTTCTCAGTCGGTCCAAACATGGAGTGGGTGACAGGTTCGAAAAAACGCAGATAAACACAGGCAGGTGGGAAACATTAGGCAAAAATGCAGGTAATAATGAGATCACTCGAGAGCAGTGGAAAGCAAAACTGGAGAGGATTTGCTGGGTGGAGCAGAGAGGGAATTAAGGGGCTGTGCGTGTGAATGTGTGAGTGAGTGGATTTTATGTGTGCATCTGCCTCCGACACAGCCAATCTTATAAACTTCAATAGGATCCATTTTGTGAGGAGGGCTCATGTCAGTGCATTAATAAAAATCCCAAAAGTCTCCTTAATATGTTCTTTTACAGCAGTTTCAGTCACTAATGTTTTCATTAATCTATTTCACTGCATATTGTGAAGTATCACATCAGAAACAAGCAATAGAAATGCCAAAAAAGAAAAGAAAAGGTTTTTAGTCTTACTTGTGGTTGTTTTTGAATTGTGCGACGAGGACACGTCGGGTAAATCTTCAAAGGGAACAGTGTATTTTATAACCTCATTCACATCACCCTGGCTACGTTGTTTCACTTTTTATAACAATAAAATGAAAACATAATATAGCTAAGGAACTGCCTATTTTTATTTTGATATTAACAACTTAACAGACACCAACAATGTTGAGGCGTCGTGTAGCTACATATTTATATGACCGTCATCTTCACTGTATACATATTTATAACAAAATCGATAACATAACTGCCTCCTTTCATTTTCATTGAAAAATACAAAACATACCCTGAATATACCTTGTTATAATAATCAGTAATGGCTATTATAAAAGTATAACGTACAATAAGTTTATACAATATAGGAAATAAAGGCAAGCAATCAGTCAAATGTGCAGAGTCAATGTACGTGGTTACATTAATTAATATATTAACTTATCTTTTCGCTCAGCTAAAACGTGATGTGTGATGTGCATTTTCAGCGGTGAACAGAGGTCTTTTCAGAAATGGTAGATGAAACGCCAGTGTGGACGTGGATCAATTTCATTCTAAAACGCCGTTTTAAGACTAAATTGTATTAGTGTAAACGGGGCCTCAGTCTATGCTACTCTACACTTCCCAGCAGTGTTCAGTGCACTGGTTCCATTCTCCGTATAGTCATTGTCGTTCTGCAATGTGAATCGGCTTTCATACTTAACACTGAAAGTGCAGTGCTATGGAACCCATCAATTTCAATGGCAAACACAAGGATTGTTTGTTGCTGTGGCCACCAAAGTGCAAGAGCAGTAGAGTAAATGTCCCTTTAAGACAAGTCATTTCACTTAGCGGCCATCTTTGAAATGCCTCTCGGGCAGTATGCTCAGGTTTTCTGTCTGAATGGGGAAACATCAATTTCTCCAAAACTGTTTTCCAAGCTTATGATTAAATTACATAGTTGGAATCACCACTAAAATTATCTCGTAAATTTAGTTTCTAAACATTTGAATCAAACAAAATCAACATTTTTAGGTTGCCCGAGCTAATGAGCATGCACACTCTGAAAGAACGAGATCACGACACCAACCTCATTTATGGCCGAGTTACACATTATCATCCTCTGGATAATGCTTTGGCAGATCGTGTTGCTCTTGAGATGTAATTCACAACTTAGTCTTGATGGTGAATCTCGTTTGAGTATTTGCATTTGAGTAGTTGCTGTCATGTGATGTGCGTTTGACAGGACGGACTGCACCTCATGTTCGTTTCATACAACAAAATGTTTGTTTTCAAGTGAACTTGATTCATTTAAAAGTAAACATTTCAAGCTTTATGTGGATATAGTTCTTATAAGCAAGTATTCACTGAGGTTGCAGTGTGTTTGTTGATCACAAAAACTGTGATCAACCATATTGACCGTTACACTTTTCCCCGTTCAAAACTATATGAGTGAGATGTCTTGTGTATTCTATAGTTTTTGGTAGAGTGAAACTTTTTAATTCAATTGTTCCTGCCACTTGAAGTTTGTTCAGATGTATGGGCCGCTTTGATGAGAGCCAGATAGAAGTCTGGTTCTTGGTGTTTGATTAGTTTTATTCTATCTTATCATGGGCCACACAAGCAGAAAACAGCCCAACCAGCTACAGCTTCTACAATATGGGTGCCATCACCTACCACCAAAGGTCAAAACCTCCCTTCCAGAAAAGAGAAATTAGGTAACAATGGAGAGTGGAAGATCCTGCAGTCCATAATTCATCAACACCAGCTCACAAGAAAGGCTTTCTTTTTATGGGAACGTTTTGACGGGGAACAGAAGGCTATGTGAAGGATTCATGATCAAAACCCCACCACGCCTGAATTTAAATAAAGCGTGAATTTGAAAACAACTCATAAAACATTTAAAACGGGGTGGATAAAAAGACTTGAAACCACATTAAGCGAAAATGCAAGCAATTAGGAGTGAAGTGCTGGCAAACTGGCTGGAATCAGAGGATCTGTTAAAAAAATACAGTGTGTGATGATTCATAAAAACAGCTGAGCATTTTAAAGCTCTGCCATATATGTTTAGTATGGTAGAATATACATACAATAATTTGTAAGTCCTTAGTAACTTCAGTTAATAAATATAAAGCTGTTCATTGATAGCTAATGTTAGCTCAGTTACATTACTTACATTACTATATTTAAAGACATTATTTAAATTCATAATTTAAATAGTCATTAAAACTTTACAGCCATACATGATTTTATTATAGTGTAACCTTAAAAACAATTTAT